>CAUYLG010026703.1:0-111917 GCA_963573385.1 Cacajao melanocephalus
TTCTTTTTTTTTCATCTCCTGGGGTCCTTGAGGGTCCACCAACCCCTTACCATTTTTTTTTTTTTTTTTTTGTTTTTTTTTTTTTTTTTTTTTTTTTTGACACGGAGTCTTGCTCTGTTGCCCAGGCTGGAGTGCGTGGTGCCATCTCGGCTCACCGCAACCTCCATCTCCTGGGTTCAAGTGATTTTCCTGCCTCAGCCTCCCAAGTAGCTGCGATTATAGGTACCTGCCACCACATCTGTCTAATTTTTGTATTTTTAGTAGCGATGGTGTTTCATTAAGTTGGCCAGGCTGGTCTCAAACTCCTGACCTCAGGCGATCCACCCACCTCGGCCTCCCAGAGTGCTGAGATTACAGGTATGAGCCACCACACCCAGCCCCCAGCTCAGTTTTTATATTAATATAATTTCTTTACTTGGATTTCTAGTACAACACTGACAATGTGAATTTGGATGTAGTACATGCCTGTGGTAATGGTCTTGCCTGGTCCCCCACTGAGATGTCTGAGCAACCCAAAACCTTATTAACTGGTACACGGAGATTTTTAAAAAGTGGCAGCCTGTGATGGGGTCCCATCCTAGCCTGGAGTTTTTCATTCCTCGTCTCTGCTCTTTGTCAGCCAAAAGTCATGTACCTGTTTGCAGTCCCTAAAACTCTGCCTCTAGGGACCTTGTCCTGGTTGGATACTGGATACCTCCACTCTTGTCTGCCTCTCTGGGTTTTATTTCTGGCCTCTGAGAATGATTCACACTGCCCAGTGGCAGGACCCAACCTGGGTTCCTGAGCCTTACAGGGTTAAGTACAAAAGTGAGTCCTGTCAGCTAAGCAAGAGCTGCTGAGAGACGACCCACACAGGTGGGCTCCAGCCGCTTGGCATGCTTACTTTCATGGTGCATGGGAAATTTTGATTTAGGAGAAAAAACAGTTTAAATTCTAGTATCTTCTTGCTTTCTGACCAGGCAACCCCTCACATGTTGACTTAACTTGTGAGTCTCCTTTTCTTCATCTGTAAAGTGGAGATGATTTTACTTGCCTCATGCATTTGTTGTGAGGATTAAATTACTATTGATGACAGCAGTCACAGTGACCTTCCATGAATGCCTCCTGCATGGGCTTGAGTGGATGTTTCAGAGGTGTTTTGTTTTATCTCACCCTCTCCAGAGCCTGTGCTTACTTACTGTGTCACTCTCCTCTCTAAGTTAAATGTGCAGGAAAGGCCCTCTCCAAGCCACTCAGTGGTGGGGGTACTCTCTGAATAGTCCTGCAAGCCTGTAATTCCAGCACTTTGGGAGGCTGAGGTCGGCAGATCATCTGAGGTCAGGAGTTCGAGACCAGTCTGGCCAACATGGTAAAACCCCGTCTCTACTAAAAATACAAAAAAATTAGCCGGGTGTGGTAGTGCATGCCTGTAGTCGTAGCTGCTACTTGGGAGGCTGAGGCAGGAGAATCATTTAAACTCTGGAGGCGAAAGTTGCAGTGAGCCGAGATCACGTCCCTGCACTTCAGCCTCGGCAACAGAGTGAGAGTGTGTCTCAAAAAAAAAGAAAAAGAGTCCTGGGCCCTCCTGACAACAGGCTGTTGTACAGGCAGCCCCCATCATGAAGGGGTGCTAAGAGTATAGAAGCATAGGGTCCATGCCAGTTCCTTCTCTGCCTTTGAGCCGCGAGACCACCCCTCAACACACAGGACCGACTGGCTCTCTCTCACAGGCCAGCATTCTGGTGCTCAGGAAAGCCAGGTGGCAGGGCCCGGGGAAGGAGTGCCACCTGTGGTCCTGTGCTGGTCATGTGTAGGCCTCAAAGCAGATCTCCCACCCTCCCAACTTTCTGGTGCATGCACAGTGCTTATAAATCCTGCAGCAAGCGACCCATTCACATAGGCAGAGGTGTGGCCTGATTTCTCTGTACTCTCTAGCCTCCTGATGTTTTCATTGAGCTAGGAATTCCACTCTTAACTTTTCATTTCCTTTAATTCAGATCTATGTCAAAACTCAAACACACCTTGGAGGAGAAATGTTTTAAGCCCTCATCCTTCCTTTACAT
The DNA here is from genome assembly GCA_963573385.1 of Cacajao melanocephalus. NCBI lineage: Eukaryota > Metazoa > Chordata > Mammalia > Primates > Pitheciidae > Cacajao > Cacajao melanocephalus. The sequence goes on from CAUYLG010026703.1 coordinate 2,043, forward strand.
ATTTGTGTGGATGTAGTTCTCATTTTTCCTGAGAGCAAACTGAGTAGAGGGCCTGAAGAGACCAAGGAGGAGCAAAAAGAGGTGCGAAGGTTCTCCAGCCACTCTGCTTCTCACTGCCTCCCAGGCTCCGCTCCCCTCTCCTTCCCGCCTCCTGGCGGGGCTCAGTTCTGGGGTCGGTTACTGTCATCAGTATCTTCTTTGTGTTCTTCATGCTACTAATAGTAATCGTGTGTGCACCTTTGGAAGTACCCATGTGTCTTTTGGGGGAAAAGTAATATTAACTTCGTTGCTTATGTAGATTGGAAAAATAAAAATTTGAACCTTATTCAAGACCCTGCAATGTAAACTGCTTCCAAAATGAATAATAATGACCACAGCTACGGTAATGCAGGCGAGCATTGAATAGTGCTCACTGTGTGTCAGGCACTCTTCTCAGCCCTTAGATGTATCAGTGCATTCATCCTCACGCAGCTTCCTAGATAGGATGGTATTATCCCCATTCTAGACATTTGTGAACCAAGCCACATCAGGATTCAGTAGCTTTCCCGAGCTCGCACATAGCTAATCAAGGGGTGCAACCACATAAGAACCCAGGCGGCCTGGCCCAGACCCATGCCCTGCACCGCTACACAGCTGCCCACCCACCTTCTCCTTCCTCCATGTTTGACGTGCACTCCGCCTTGGCCAAGTCTCTCAGAGAGGTGACCTCTGGGGGATGTCATTAGCCAGAGTTTTCCATGTTAGCATAAATTAAGTTTGAAATAGAATTATCTTTGTTTACCTAGACTTTTTTTTTTTTTTAAGAGACAAGGTTATGCTTTGTCACCCAGGCTGGAGGGCAGTGGTGTGAACAGGCTCTCTGCGGCCTTAAACCCCTGGGCTCAAGGGATCCTCCCACCTCAGTCTCCTGAGTAGCTAGAACAGTGGGTGCTCACCATCATGCTGGCTAATGTTTAAATTTTTTATAGAGATGAGGTCTTGCTGTGTTGCCCAGGCTAATCCCGAGCTCCTGGGCTCAAGTAATCTTCCTGCCTCGCCTCCCAAAGCAGTGGAATTATAGGCATGAACCACCGCACCCAGCCCCAGACTATTTTTAAGTAATTGATATTCTATGTACAGCCTTGAAAGACTGACATTTCCAAAAAGATAAATTTATTACAGGAAATTTTATGTACCAAATTTAAGCAAGAGAATACGTGTGCTTTAATTGTTTGAGGAAAATGAACTATTGCTTGAAAAGAACATAGCTAAATAACTATGTTGAACTTTCCCCAGTCCAGCTGAAGCTGTCCCTCAGCGTTTACTGTGGCGTGCGGGTGGAGGGTTGTGATTGTCCTTTTCAGGTTGAACTTTTTGTATTATTTGTATTAATTGTACATCTTATGTTACAAATCCTTCACTTAGCTCATATTACTCTCAGACATTTGAATAACTGGTTTAATGTGAGACTACTTTCTGGGAATGATTCATTGGTATTTACTTGACATGTTTTAGAGACAGTGTTGAATATATCCGCTGGAAAAATCCAAGAGGAAACGTTAAATGAAATCATTTCCATGACAGAGCTGGGGACAAGAGAGGGAGTTGGAGTTGAGTTCTCATCATGTGAACCCCACTCGATCGGCAGGTGGAAACTGAGGAAGAGGGAAGGAGCGGAGAAGAACCAGACGAGAGACATGGCTCTAGATGCTTTCCGAAGTGGCCGTGCCCTCCTTTTTGTGGAGAAATGGCTTTGGTCTGCACCTGCAGCTCTGGACGGACTGCCTGGGGCTAGGGCTGTGGAGGGGGAGGGCTGCGGAGTCTGATGGGAGGCGGGTGGCAGGGGTGTTGACAGGAAAAATCCGACTGGCGGCCTCAGGGAGCTGGGAGAGGAGAGGACGTGTCCTTTGCCTGTTGGAATTCCAGCCCTGGTGACTTTCAGTTACACCCTCCTCTCTCCCTGAACCCCATACAAAACAAAAATTCCCTAAAGCAGTCCCAGCTGATTCTAACAGTGTGGCCCAGCAGTGCCTGCTGGCTAGGAGCAGGGGCAGAAAATGCCTGAGGCTCCAAAGTGGGAGCCCAGGCTGGAATTTAGGATTCTGCTGCTCCCCCTTTCAGGCCCCTGGAGAATGTTCCAAAGGGAGGTGTGGAGGTTTCATTCAGTACTTTGGAGGGAGAAAGAAATGGGTTCTTTCTGTATTCTCTTTAAGATAGATTTGTTCTTAATCTTGAAAAATCATTTCTAGCCATTTTAGAAAAAAGAACATTAGTATAGTACTCGTAAATATGGATAGGATAAAATTTTTTTACATACACATAGGATTCAGTAAATTTTTCATATGCTGACCTTTTAAGTCAAATTGTTTTGAAATTACATTTATTTAAAAATGTGATTAGAGTTATATTAATTGATATTTGATTCTCTTTTAAGAGTTTTTCTCTGTTAGTACTTTTCAGACATGATTCAACTTGGACTTATTAGAGAAATAAACTCTGGTACACTTTCTCCAAACAGTCATATTTGTTTAGCCTATATTTATAAAATTGGCATTTTATTGGACCTCTGCTGTGGATACTATTTATTTTTTTTGAAAATTTTAAAAGAAGAAAACAAAGTTCAGCCTTTGTGATGAGACACACAAATTCAGACTAAATTTGCTGCTTCCAGAATGTATGGCAGAGACGGACGCAGCTATTTGTTCCCAGAACAGTGGGCCCAGGAGGCCCTGTGCAGTGGGCAGGGGACACCTGGTGCTGCCTCCACAGCCTGCCCCAGTCAGCTCCCGTTGTCCTGAGCTTCCGGGGCTCCCGCTTGACCTTTGGCTCGGAGATGTCCACACTGCTTGCCTCCCTCAGCTGTGGAGCAGGGCCGCAGCCTCCACATGGGGTTGTTGCGAGTTAGCTGAGCCACCGTGTGGAAAGCACAGGCGCAAGACAGACCCCGTGGAGCACCACCATCGTTACTGCAGGCTTTCTAGCTATTTAGAATCTGTGTGAAGACTCAGAAAAACCACTTTGACTTTTAGGAAATTACATATTCATGGCTTGAGCTGTACCCACTGGCTTTGTGCTTGGAACAAGATACATAATTATTTTTGGTTCAAAAGATTAGATTCAAATTATCGATCATCAGAGACTAAAGTTTCCTAAGGCATATCACACGGAATTCAAGGTGGCTTTGATGTGTTCCTGTGCTAATCCACAACCTTGAAAGTTCCTGGTTAGTGCAGTGTTTCATGCTCTGACAGCTATCTTTAAGATGTTGTTTTTGGGTTGCCAGGTGTTCACTGAAACACACTGGCCATGTGTTTGCGCATGCACGTGTGCATACACACAGTGACTGCGGAGTGCCAGGAGCTGTGACTGAACGCGGACTTGGTAGAGCAGTATCGACGTTTTTATCTTCAGGGCAAGCTCTTGATGCATAGCTTCGTGTGATGTCTCCTTGATAACAGCCTGAAGCATCAGTAATCTTTATAGCAAGAATTCTAGTGCTCTGTTCTGCATACCAAGCTTGCCGTTTATTCTGCCCAGTAAATATATGGCTTTTATGGAGTCATAAATCATGACAGTAGGAGTCATACCAATCTGAAAAAGAGGAGATTTAAATCTTTAGAGTCAACAACATCTAAGGTAATGTAGACATTATTCTTACTTAGAATTACCATTCTTACTTAAAGGTAGTATATTTCATGTCTTTAAAGATAACTTTAGAGACATACTGCCAGAGAAACAAATATTAAGAGCACACTGTGTGCAAGCATTATGCGAGGTGCTGGAGAGAAGAGAGGGGGAAAAGCTCCTCACCCTCAAGCAACTTGAAGCTTAGAGGATGATGCTAAATAGTAAAAGATTCTAGAGGCCGAGCATGGTGGCTCACTTCTGTAATCCCAACAGTTTGGGAGGCCGAGGCTGGTGGATCACCTGAGGTCAGAAGTTCGAGCCCAGCCTGGCTAACATGACGAAACTCTGTCTTTACTAAAAATACAAAAATTGGCTGGGCACGGTGGCTCATGCCACCAGCACTTTGGGAGGCTGAGGCAGGCGGATCACCTGAGGTCGGGAGTTTGAGACCAGCCTGACCAACATGGACATGGAGGAACCCTGTCTCTACTAAAAAAAAAAAAAAAAAAAAGAATACAAAATTAGCCACGTGTGATAGTGCATGCCTGTAATCCCAGCTATTCGGGAGGCTGAGGCAGGAAAATCCCTTGAACCCGGAGGTGGAGGTTGCACTGAGCCAATATTGTGCCATTGTACTCCAGCCTGGGCAACAAGAGCGAAACTCTGTCTCAAAAAATAAAACAAAACAGAAATTAGCCAGTCATGGTGGCACGTGCCTGTAATCCCAGCTACTCAGGATGCTGAGGTAGGAGAATTGCTTGAACCCGGAGGGTGGAGGTTGCGGTGAGCCAAGATTGCGCCACTACACTCCAGCCTGGGTGACAGAGCAAGACTCTGTTCTCAAAAAACAGAAAAGATTGTAGAACAATCTGACCAGGCTGAGGGTTCCATACTCTTCTTGTGCTATGAAGCAGGAAGAAAGGCCTCCTGAGTGAGCTGAGGCTGCACGAGCATGAACAGGGTTTCATACTGTCCTCCAGAGGCCAGTGTACAGAGCAGCATCATCTCCTCCCTCCTGTCCACCCTGCCCTTCATAAGGCTCTAGTTTTGCAGGTGATGGAGGGGGCTCACACCTCAGCTGCTGGCATGAGCTAAGGAACCATTTAACAGTCAGCACTGTCCACTGCTTACTTCTCTCTCTAATTCACATACAATTAAACACAGATTTTTAATGCATGGCTAATAAGTTTTGACAGATGTCTGCACCTGTGTAACTGTCACCCTAGTCAAGGTACAGAGAACACCTCTGTCTGCTGAAAGTTTTTGCCATGCTGGCTGTTGTGTGCCAGTGTGGCAGGACAGCATGGGGCAGAGGAATGATGGCCCTAAGAAAGGAAGGAGGAATAGCGGGAATCTTGCGTTCATTCTTTCCCCACGTGGAGATAGATTTGTGCTAGTTCCACATTGTGGAACATCCTCCTTTCTTTGCTTAGACTTCCCTGGGAGCAGTAGCCCATGTACTGGTGGCCTAGCTCACATTGTGGCTTGGTTCTGGGCCGGTAAAGCCATAAGTCTTTCCTACCTACAGATACCATTCCCTATCTTCATTGTGTGCTTTTAGTCAGGTTTTCTGTGGGCCAGATGCATCTGTGAGTGTGCCCTCATTAATATGGGACTCTGTGTTTGTCCAGCACATGTGGGGTTTATTCACGCACCAGTAATTATTATTCAACATTGTTTCCTTTAGTGCAAGAAGCGCTTACTGAGTGCTTACCATACACCACTTTTCTGTGAACCTCTGCAATACCTGAGTCAGACGCAGTTCTTATTCTCAAGTAGCTCATGATCCACTGTGGGAGACAGATGGCTAGATGATACAGTGTAGTCATATCCCATTATTTCTGATACCCCAAATCTTGATCAGAAGCCTTGACAGAAGCTACGAAGACTTCTGATCAAGATTTGTGGTATCCAGAATAACGACGACAACAATAATAGTTACTTATTGAGTGCGTCCTGTGTCCTAGGCACAGTTCTGAGCATTCATCTCTTACCTCATTTAATGATGACACTTCTCTCACCTTGCAGATGAGGAGACTGAGGGCCAGAATGGTTAAGTGCGTACCTGAGACCACACAGCTGTTAAGTGGCATGAGAAAGAAAGAAACTTTCATTTTAAGCCACTTAGATTTTTGTGAATTGTTAGTTACTGTAGCATGAACTAGCGCATCCTAACTGATAAAGCACCAGCATGCAGGGTGGATCCCTGAGCCAGTTAAAAGGTTGCTACAGCAGTGGAGACCTGGTTGGAGCATGATGATAAGCCGGGAAATAAAGGGACGTATTTGAGAGACAACAGTTTGATAAAGAGTAATGAAAGAGGAAGCTTTCTTTCTGGTAGCCTATTCTGTTTCATTATTGTTATCATTTTGGTAAAGAAGTTGAATTTTCATTGTTGCCTTATGTTTTCAAGGGTGACCTCAGTATTTTAATGTTTTTATGTTGGTGATTTTGAGCAGAGACTATATTATCATAAACCACAACAAGCCTAGCATGTAAGCTCCATGTCTGCCTGCTCCTCATTCTCTCCAAGGCCCCCGGCGTAGTTCTGGGCCCACAGTGAGTGCTCTGGAACTTTTAGGGATGAATAAATGAATATTCTTAAATCTGTTCATTGTTTGCACAGTTAAATTTTTCTAAGCACTTATGTAATACTGTGTTTGCTTAATTTTCATTTCTCACCAACCTTTATGGGAGACTAGGTGATAACTGGTTAAATTGTGATACAGAATCACAGGTATAATCTTGAAAAGGTAAAAATTAAATGTAATGAAGCATTATAAGCCAGTGACTGGAACATTTTATGCAAGCCTTTGCTCTTTATTTATTTAGTTTTGATCATACACCTCTTCCCAGTTTTTGCCTAGTCCTCATTAGTAGTTACATTAAGATCTGTTTTAAGTTCTACCTCAGGGAGTGGCAAAAGCTGGTTGCTTGTCTAAATGGCCTTTAATTAAAATTTTAAAAAATTAGACCATTGTGTTAGATTTTTACAAATGTTGGCTAAAACAGAAGAGGTTGATAAGTGCAGCTGGGCTGAAACTATACTTACGTAGATTAAAGTAGAATCTAGCTTTTAAAAAAAACTACATCTGTCTGGGATGAAGTAGGTGTGGTCTTACCTGAAGCAGGTGAATGGACCAGATACACCTTTAAGAGCCCTCTGACTCCCAGGTTTTCCAATTTTTAAAAACTTCCTATTTTGTCATATGTTTTTACTTCACTTTATGGTTTTAAGTGAGCCGAACAACAAAAGTTAATCGTAAAAGATAGTATTTTACTTGTAACAATTACAGAAAAAGTTTAAAGCTTGACATTACCGGTGAAAAGGAAGTCAGTCTCATCTGCCCTCTGTGCGTTTCTGAGACTGTGTTTGTATTTATTCGCCCTTGTCTGTTTCCCCTGACCAGCCTGCGTTTCTTTCTGGAGGCGCAGGTACTCAGCTTATTTTCTCTGTCTCTGCATTGCCTGACAGAGGGCCCCACCCACGGTAGGCACTCCAGCTTCATGACTACATCCCGTTTCTTCTTCATCTTTGTGATGACAGGTAGCAGATAAAGCAGGTTGTTTCAGCAGAAGCAGACTGCAGCAGTAGGATCATTCTGCGGTATGTGTCCTTGCTCAGTGTTGATGGGCTCCACCCTGGTCGAACCTGCATCCGCACACCTGTCGCGCGTTCCTGGGAGGCTCCCAGACGCGCTCCTGTCTGGCCAAGGCGCTTCCTTCTTGCTCTTCAGCTGGCTGAAGAGAACCTGGGTGACAGTGTATGTGTTCAGGCCACAGGGAGAGCACAGACTCCTAGAGCTAGAACCAAGGGGATTCCAGGCCTCAGGGACTGTCCCATGGTTCCTCAGAGGCCACCTCAGTCTTACTCCTGTCTCTCCAGTTGGTCTTGTTTTGCTGATGGCCTCTCATGGCCCCAGCCATCTCTCCACATCCTCCCCTCTCTGCTCTGGAGCCCCCACTGACAGATGCCTTCCCCCTGTGTTCTGGCTCCAAATTCCAAGTGAGAGTAATTGCGTGGCCTCCCTCAACCCCTGTTGTAGTCCCTCACAACCCAGACTGTGGACTGCAGAGGCATCACCCAGGGGCTTGTCTGATTTGCAGATCTCAGGCTCCACCCGAGACACCCTGAATCAGAGCATCCTCAGGGGACTGGAATGTACAGAAGCGTTTAAGAAGTGCTTTGTAAAGCTGTGGCCTCTCCTGCACAAAGAACTGCGTAGTCCCTTTTCCTGGAGTAGGAGGCTGTGGGTACAGCATTTTCTTTTGGAAGTAGGCCTAGGAAAAGACGTTTCTGTGGCCATCCTGCCCCCTCTCCCGCACCCTGGTGACTCTCAGCTGGGGAGGGTTGCCGGACAGTGTTCTGGGGGCAGGAAGGAGGTGCAAGAATCTGGAGAGCTGGAGAGAGTGCAGTAGTGAGGTGGGCCTGGCGCATTCAGGGCAAAGAAGGAAGGAACGTGGGAACTGGCTGGAGAGACTTGCAGGGCTACTCAGAAATGAGGCTGAGTGAGAGTGAAAGGTTTCGTGAAGGTTGTGTCAAGGTTACGGAAGGCCTTCGAATTCTAGCTGAGGCCTTTGGCCTTGCCCCCTCGGCCGCTTTGCCCGGAGGCAGACAGCTCCTTTGCCTGAGCCTCTGTGCCTGCACTCCTCCCTCAGCCCCTGGTCTCCAGAGTGTGTGGTGCTGCACCCCCAGGTGTCTGCTCATCTCATCAGAGGCCTTTCCTGCCCCCTACCCATTAAAGTCGGCCCGCCAAGTCCCCCACCTCTCTCTCCCTGCTCCTCAGGCCCTTCCTTTGCCCCAGGTTGGGCTCTTGCCTTTTTCTCTGTTCCTTCACTGCCACTGCTCAGACTGTCTTCATATGCACGCATTTACAGGCACATTTGTGGTTGGTTTTGTCTGCTCTGCTCTTTGCAACCCTAGAATGTAAGTTCAAGGACGGCAGTCAAGGACCATTTGTCTCTTCACCATACTGGTGCCTGGAACAGCATAGCATGGTGGTGGAGTAGGCTCACCGAGTGAGTGGGTGAGTGTGGGCCATTTTGAGGTGCTGGCTGTGTTAGGCTCTTACCCCACCTCCCTCCACCAAGGAATAAATTCTTTGGGTGCTCAGTTTGCTTTGCTCCACTGTACCAAAGCATGCAAGGGTTTGATACCAAAAAAGAGAAAACCCTATCTTAGCTTCAAGTTACCCACAAAGGATGACTGGAGTAAAAAAGTCAACGAAACCACCACTGGTAAAAGAGGTTTTCCCAAGGTTAGGGAAGGCCTTTGAGTTCAAGCTGAGGCCTTTGGCCTTGCCCCCTCGCCCGCTTTGCCCGGAGGCAGACAGCTCCTTTGCCTGAGCTTCTGTGCCTGCGCTCGCCCCCAGCCTCCCGCAGCCCCAGGTCTCCAGAGTGAGGCTGCTGCGCCCTCGGGTGTCTGCTCATCTCATCAGAGGCCTTGCTGCTTTTCTCAGGCTGCTACGTGTTACTGAAGAAGATTGTAATACCTGACTCGCGAGTTCCATTCCAGAATTCAGCTAGCTAGCTTCTGCCCGGCCTCTCCGGCAGCCTCCCTACTTCTCCCGGATCCTGCAGTGCGTGCTTGAAATCCTTCCCACGGTGCACACTCACCTTCAGTGCTGCAGCATCGGGCCCTGACTTTAGACGCTTGCTTGCCAAGTCCAGATTGTCTGCAGGAACCATCTTCTCCTTTGCCCATCGCAGGGGAGTTCCCTCTCTGCAGGGCTAGACCCGTACCCCACCCCACTCAGGCAAGCCTTCTTGCCCGAGGCCCAGACTCCTCAGACTCCTGCCTGTCACACTGCCTTCCTGCTCACTCAGCATGTGATCAGGGCACCTGGTCAGGTTCCGTGGAAGGGTTTCCTTAGCAAGGCTTCTGTTCTATAAAATGTTTGCAGCTCCCCTCCCTTCCCCATGAGTTTGAGTCTCATCTCGCAAAAGACATCTCCCTTGCATCTGGCTAATCCAGGTTTGTTTGGCCTTGTCCTTTCAGACTTCAAAATCCAACTCCCTCTTTGCGCGCATTTGTCTTTTCCCAGTGGTAGTTTCGTTGATTTTTTACCCCAGTCATCCTTTGTGGGTAGGTTGAAGCTAAGATAGGGTTTTTTCTTTTTTGTTATCAAATCCTTGCATGCTTTGGTGAAGTGGAGCAAAGCAAACTGAGCGTCCAAAGAATTTATTCAGAACAGTGTAAAATGAGACTCTCTGGATGGAACAAATAACAACATTCCTAAACCACACACATATTTAGTAAGCTGTGGAGTTATTGGAAATTCACAGGCGCTTCTGCCCTACACACATGCTGTTGAATTCTCAGCGTCAGACAGCTAGGATGTCAGTGCTGTCTGCTAGTGTCCTAGCAACCGTGGATATATTGTCTATTTTAAGTTGTATGAGATTTTTCTTCTGAGCCTCTTCACATCTTCAGTGCATACTCTTCATTTTTCAGTCAGCTAATTCCCAGCAATCATTGGCATCAGTAGTAAAGGATCATATACAAACTTTTTATTTTATAAATGATAAAAATCCCTTTCAGGTTTCCGATGAAACCTGTTTGAAGAAACATGCTGGTCAGAAAGCAGTGTAAGGTAAGCCCCCGTGGAAACATTGCCGGGAGCCACGGGGTTGCCGTGTCATCGCGGGGCCAGTCCTAGAACGCACTTCTTCCCCAAGGCAGTGGCAGGAGGAAAGATTTGACTTAGTGTGGGGATGACAGAGAGCAGGAGGTTGCAGCTCATCATAGGAAGATACAGAGTTGCTGTAAGAGTAAGACGAGTCTGAAAGCCAGTAGGAGGGAGACAGAGTGCTAGGGAGGCTTGGCAGGCTTTGTAGTAAAGCTAAACTTTGCCAGTCGTTAGGAATTAGTTGAGAGGCATTAAAATGCTGGCCAAATCTTGGAAGATAAACTTGTGCCCTGGTGAATTATTCCTCTCTGTCTCTCTCCCTAATTCCTAATTGTAAGAAGTTGCTCTAGAATCACCTGGGACTGAGGGGTTGAATGTGGTGGATTTGCTCCCCTCCTCCACCTGCACCTGGGCATTACCTAAGTTCTCCCTTACTAGGTGCTCATATCTTTAGTTCAAATATTTTAAAAGTCCCTCCATGTCATACATCACTCCTCAAATATAAATTACTTCCTAAAAATCAGAAATCTTACTCTTGCTGTTCAAAATATTGGTTGTTTTCATGAAGACCCTACTGAGATGGAAGCAGCCTCCATGAAAATTGTCCCTATTCGTACCATGTGCTTAGATAAAAAGACTCGATTTCATTCAGATGGCATTTCTTCTCACATTAATTTATACGTTTAATATGATCTCAGTATTACCCTCAGGTTTTTTTTTTTGAGCTAGATAAGTTGATTCTAAGTTTATTTAGATAAATAAATGAGCAGTAATAGCCAGGAAATTCCCTGAAAAAGAAAAATAATAGCTAGTTCTACCAGATATTAAAAATGTTATACAGCTTCCATCGTTCAAAACAGCCTGGCATCAGCGCATGAAGAGGCTGACAGGCTAATGGGACACAGTAGAAAAAAACAGAAATAGATTCAAGTGTTTTTGGAAATGTAGTGTATGATAAAGTTGGCATCTCAGATCACTGGGAGGAAAAGAAAGGTTATTTAATAAGAGATATAGGGACAAGGATATTGCTACCTGTAGATCAGGAGTCCACCAACCCCTGGCCATGGACTGTTTCTGGTCCATGGTCTGTTAGGAGCCACGCCACATAGCTGAGCTCTGCCTCTAGTCAGGTCAGCGGTGGCATCAGAGTCTCACAGGGAGCATGAACCCTGTCGTGAACTGCGCATGCGAGGGATCTAGGTTACATGCTCTTGATGAGAATCCAGTGCCTGATGATCTGAGGTGGAACAGTTTCATCCTGAAGTCATTCCCAAACTCTTCTTCCCCCAAGTCTGTGGAAAAATTGTCTTCCGTGAAACCGATCCCTGATGCCAAAAAGGTTGGGAACTGCTGCCTTAGATAAAATTGGATTCATCCCTTATAACATACACCAGTTCGAATGAACTCCAAATGGCACAAATATTAATGTAACAGCACCTGCACCCATGCAAGTATTAGGAGAAAACATGAATGAGTTCCATTAAGTGACCTCAGAGTCTAGAAACAATATAAGAGAAAAGGTTGATAAATTTAAGTACATTAAAAAAAAGGAGGAAGGCAAGAAGCAAATAAGCGCGTAAATGACAGAGAGAGTGGAGAAAGCCTGCAGCCTAACCACACACAGAAATAAGCCCATAAATGACAGAGAGAGCAGGGAAAGGCCCGCAGCCTAAACCACACACAGAAAGCCTGGTGTCCATGACACAGAGCTGCCACAGATTCAGGAAAAACGGATAAAGGATACGAATGGACAATTTACAGACAAATAAATGTAAAGGGCCCTAAACCAGTGAAACAATGCTCAACTTTGCTCATAAAAAGAAAAATGCACATTAAACTACTTAAATATGATTTTTCGCCTGTTTGATAACAGATGTTGTTGGCAAGACCATAGGCCAACAAATATTCTCTTGCTGTGGTGGAAATGCACAATGGAGCCATCTTTGTAGATAAGAATCTGGTAGTATCTGGTAAAATTCATATGCATTTGTTTTTTGACTCAGCAGTCTTGTTTAGGACTCTATACCAGAAACTAGTAAAAGATCATTAATTGCAACATTATTTCTTATTCCAAGGAGTTAGAAACAATTCAGGTGTCCATCAGGAGGGGATTTCTGATATGTCCATATAATGAAATACAATGCATTATAAAAAATGAATGAAGTAGGCCAGGTACCGTGTCTTACACTTTGTAATCCCAGCACTTTGGGAAACCAAGGTGGGCGGATCACAAGGTCAGGAGTTCGAGACCAGCCTGGCCAACATGGTGAAACCCTGTCTCTACTAAAAATACAAAAATTAGCCGGGCGTGATGGTGCATGCCTATAATCCCAGCTACTCTGGAGGCTGTGGCAGGAGAACTCGGGAGGTGGAAGTGGCAGTGAATCAAGATTGTGCCATTGCACTCCAGCCTGGGCAACAGAGAGAGACCCCATCTCAAAAAAAAAAAAAAAAAATGAATGAAGTAGGCCTCTATATATTCTGTAGAGTGATTTGAGTGGTGTATTGTGTGAAAACAGCAACTGCAAAACATTTTTATAGTATGCTGTATCTTTTATGTAATACAGAGGAAGAAATAGGAATATATATGTATTCATATATTTATAAACATGTACACACACACACACCCCACACATTTTTTTCTATATAATTTAAAAAAGAAACCATGGAAGAATAAACTAAAAACTCATTTTTAAAAATGGTTAACTTTAAGAGGAAAGGCCAGGATGGAATAGACAGGAATAGAAACTAGAATTCTTTGAGTGTGCCTGTTTGAAATCATGTATATGTTTTACTTAGTTAAAAAATTAAAAAGGAAATGAAATAGAAATACATGTCTTAAAGAAAGAAAAAGAACGAAAAGGAAGAGAAAAGGGAGAGAAAGGTTGGAGGAAGGAAGAAGGAAAAAAGAAAGGAAGGAATCTGTATATCTCACAGAGAGGATATTTGAACTGATTTTAAAACATCATATTTTGACAATGTAATTCTAGTGAGACATAGCCTAGGAACAGAAGAACCACAGAGAAATTATAAACAACGTTCTGTTGGTAGCAGCATTGGTATTGTTACTCTGAAATACTTATGCTATGTGTACATACTGTTATACGTGTGTGTGCTACATACTTTGCATTTATTATAGAGAAAACTGATTATTTAAAGCTGTTGGGAAGCAAGAATTTCAGCATAATATAGATACAAAGATGAAAGCAAAGAGGTGAAGTTTAAAACCCTTAAAGTTTGAGTTGGAAATAACAGTCTGAGTTCATGATTAGTTTTTTTCTTTCCAGAAAGTGCCTGTTTCCTAACCTCATTCACTGAAAAGAACTAAAATCATTGAGCCCTGGTAACATCCAAATTGTGTTTTCTTAATACCATTTTTCTCTCTAGGGAACCAGGGCTCCTTGGAGATATGACTGGTTCTAGGTGAGGCAGGAATTAAGCAAGGTGGACCTCGGACAAGAAGGTTGCCAAAGTCCACCTGCAGCCATGTCACAAGGACACAAGACCGTTGAAGGGTCGTCCATTGTCCAAAGTTGGGGTGGTTTGAGGATGAAAAGTAATAAATGACTGCAGTGGATTGAAACATAAAACAGAAAAATCCATGTTCATAATGATGCTAAGAATGTAAGAATTCTCTTTACTCACTATGGAAGATTACTAGAGCACCAGTTGATTCTTCTGAAAATTGATAAAGGGAAAGAATCAAGCATTTACCCTGCCTTTCAAGTGTGAACTGCATTTCAGGTAATCAAAGAGTTGATGAGGGAAACTTCTCTGTAGAAAAACGCCAGCTAATAAATGAAAAAAGGATGGTAGTATTAGAAAATCATCATTTCACAATTGCGTCCCATAAAGGAATTTTAAATTTAGGTACCCATCATCAATGGCTGCTACAACTCACCAGGGTGATAGGTTGGTAGGGAACTATGTAACGACTGTATCAGGCCCCTCCACGCTGGAACTCGCTGATAAATCACTAAAAGTGAGAAACGGATATTGTGTACCTCCTCATGATGTTATGCAGCAAATGTAATACCACCTGTGAAGTTTTCTTGCTAAAACAAATTAATAGCAAGCAAATCAAACCTAGATCTAACTGCCAGTTTAGAGAAAATACAGGCGAAAGAGGAGCATGTTAAAGAAAACGTAGTCACCAAATCCAGAGGGCAAAAGAATTTACAAGACAAACAGCCAGCTTGCTCAGTGATGTATGGCATGAAAGGAGTGCGGAGGAACATATCTTTACAGATTAAAACGATTTAGGAGGCACAGCAAGCAGATGCTCTGTGTTGACATTGTTGGAGTGCTGATTTGAACAAACCAGTTGTGAAGGACATTTTTGAGATGTTCCTAGGTATATGAACATGGACTGGCTGTTAGGTAATACTAAGAAATTGTAGTTAATCTTGCTAGGCAAAACAACAGCAATTTAGTTATTTTTGTTAAAGTGCTATCTGTTAGAAATACCGAGGTATTAGCTGGTGAAATGATTCGCTGAGATTTATTTTAAATACTCTTGGTGGGAAAATGTGGGAAAAAGACAGATGAAACAAAAACCACCGTGTCAAAAAACACGGTGGTTTTTGAAGCAGAATGTTGGGTGTGTGAGTATTATACCTCTCTCTCTCTCTCTCTCTCTCTCTCTCTCTCTCTCTCTCTCTCTCTCTCTACTTTGTGGTGTGTTTGGAAATTTTCATTTTAAAAAATGATAAAAATTTTTAAAGAGTTGTTATCATTGTTGACCCTAGGTCGAGAGCTCTTGGTAGGTAGGGGAATCATCATGGAATCGAAAGGCAGCTTTATCAACAGAGTACTAGGTGCAGATGGGTGCCATTTACTCCCCCTTTCCCCATATAGATGCATTTTGTTGTTACATTCATAAGCCCAACAGACGTTTCTACAGGGTCTGCTTGGTGCAGAGCACTGTGCTAGGTAGATGGGAGAATCAAGCATGAAATGGGCAGAATCCTGCCCTATAAGGGTACAGAAGGCCCCCAATGCCACAGTATAGGGGGAGTGGAGATGGCTTGGAAAAGAGGTCACCATGGAATTGGAACTTGAGGAAGGGGGGGTAGCAGTTATGTGGCAATAAAGAGAATATTCAAAAGGAATGAATTACACCAGCAGAGGTACAGAGGAAGAAAGGGAAAGGATCATATAGATTTGGCGGAAGCTAGAGAGAATCTTGGATACACCTGGTCGAGGAAAGCAGACCAGGGCCGATTCCCCAGGACCTTGAAGCCATCCTTGAGCTTCTTCCTGGCTAGGAGCCACGCCTCTTTTCTCTTGGCTTCTTGAGTAGCCTGGTAAGATGTCTGCCAGGTGCTCAGAAAATGTCTGATGAATGAATTTACTCTGAATGCAGTAGAGTGTGATCTGGACAAAACTCTTAAGAGTGTCAGGAAGTTAAAAAATATTAAAAAAATTTCTGATGGAACGTAAGTTATAAACATGTTGGTTGAATAAAAATTAAATGTTACCACAAGTATTTTGTCACTCTATAAATACAGTTCTAAATAAAGGTTCCCAGATGCAGTTTCACAGAGCAGGCTGTGGCCCAGATGGCAAGACTAAGAGCTGAAGAAGGGGGGCTTAGAGTTTCTAGACCAGTAATGGCTACTGTTTCTTGAGAAGTGATTCTTGTCAAGCTCTGTGCTTTCTGTATGCCATTTACCTAGGAGAGGCCTTACTCCTGTCTTACACATGAGGAACCAAAGTCATAAAGCAATTTGCCCAGGCCATTTACAGCAAATATGATTGAAGCCCGTATCTGTTTAAATTTCATCTTAAGCAGAGTTTTTTAAAATGTGAGTTGCATCCTATTAACGAGATATGAAACCTATTCTATGGTCATAGCCAGAATTTTTAAAAAATGAGACAGGAGGCCAGGTGTGGTGGCTCATGCCTGTAATCTCAGCACTTTGGGAGGCTGAGGTGGGTGGATCACGAGGGCAGGAGTTCGAGACCAGCCTGGCTAACATAGTGAAACCCTGTCCTTACTAAAAATACAAAAATTATGTGGGCGTGGTGGTGCATGCCTGTAATTCCAGCTACTCGGGAGGCTGAGGCAGGAGAATCACTTGAACTCGGGAGGCAGAGGTTGCAGTGAGCCGAGATTGTGCCGTTGCACTGCAGCCAGGGCGACAGTGCCAGATTCTTGTCTCAAAAAAATATAAAAATAAAAAATGAGACAGGATAAGGGCACATTGTAATAAGTACTGCTGCTGGTTGGGACAGGTGATGTGAAAAAGAGGCGGGTATATGGTGAATATATACATGGATGGGACACACACGTATGTTTCTGTATGTGTCTGTGAATGTGTGTATGTATTAGGTTGCAATGCAGATGTGTTTCATATAATGAGATAAAGTCAGAGAAAGTTTAAATAACATTGCCGAGGGGGCTCTGGATGAGCTGGATGATAGGCAGACCTGAGCTCTGAGGCCTTTAGGATGGACCAGACCTGAGGGCTTCCCACAGAGCCATGTCCACATGTGCGAGAGCCACCGATGGAGCTCGGCCATTCTGAGGCAACAGACTTGTGAGCATGAGAGCTCATTGCAGCTGGGCTCAGCCCAGGATCTCAAGAGGGCTTCTCAAGGAAAGGGAAGCTAAGGGCAGGATCCAGCACCTCACACTCTCCATGCCTTGCTGGGACCCTTTAGCCAGTGAATTGCTTTGTTTGGTCCCATGGCCTGGGAGTACCCCCAAATTCCCTCCACGATCCCTGTTGTAGCCTTTCAGGACGTGCTCACTCGGAGAAAGAGGACAGGACCACAGAGCCTTCTCAGAGAGAAGAACTTAGATCCATCCTGGGAGCACTCGAAGCCAGCCCTTTTGACTCTCTGAGGCTGCCTTCTTCCCTCCAATGCCACTCTGGAAAACACCTTGGCAGCTTCCTATAAAATTAAACATAAGCTATCACACAATCCTGCAGTCGCACTCCTAAGTATTCACCCTGGAGAAGTGAAAACAGGTTCATACTAAAACCTCTACATACATTGTTCACAGAAACTTTATTTATGGTAGCCAAAAGCTGAAAACAACCCAAATATTCTTTAATGATTGAGTGCTTAAACAGTGGTACATCTGTACCATGGAATACAACTCCTTGTCAGCACTTGGTATTGTCAGTATTTTTAATCTAATCATTCTAATAAGTGTGTAGTGGTATCTTATTTTGTTGTTTTTATTACCCTAATGGCTAATGATGTTGGATGTTTTTTCATATGCTTAATTTGCCATCTTTGAGTCTTCTTTTTTTTTTTTTTTTGAGATGGAGTCTTGCTCTGTTGCCCAGGCTGGAGTGCAACGATGTGATCTTGGCTCACTGCAACCTCTACCTCCCAGGTGCAAGCAATTCTCCTGCCTCAGCCTCCCAAGTAGCTGGGATTACAGGCACACACCACCATGCCCAGTGAAATTTTCTATTTTTAGTAGGGACGAGGTTTCACCATGTCGGCCAGGCTGATCTCTAACTCCTGACCTCAAATGATCCACCTGCCTTGGCCTCCCAAAGTGTTGGAATTATAGGCGTGAGCCGCTGTGCCCCACCTGAATCTTTTTTGGTGACGTATCTGTTCCAGTCTTTTCCTTATTCTGAAATTGGGTTGTTTTCTTTCTGTCTTAATTTTTATTTTTTTTAAAAGAGAAGGGGTCTTGCTGTGTTGCCCAGGCTGACCTCAGATTCCTTGGGCTCAAGCCATCCTCCGGCTTTGGCCTCTTGAGGAGCTGAGCCTGCAGGTGCTTGCTACTGCGCCCGGCTGGATTGTTTTATTATTGTAGAATTTTGAGCATTCTTTGTGTATTCTGGTTAGAAGTTCTTTGTCAGAGATGTGATCCACAGTATTTTCTTCAGTCGGTAGCCCACATTTTCATTCTCTTAGCAGTGTGTTTGGCAGAGCAAGAGTTAAAGTTTTTGAAGTTCACATTATCTTTTTTTTTCTTTTATGGGTCATACTTTTCATGTTATTCTAAGAACTCTGTCCCTAATTCAAGGTCACAAGAATTTTCTCATGTTTTCTTCCTAAAATTTTGTAGTTCTATGTTTTCTGTTTAGATCTAGGATCCATTTGAGTTAGTTTCTCTATAAGGTGTGAGAGTCAGGTCAAGGGTCATTGTTTTGCATATGGATGTCAATTATTCCAGCACCATTTGTTAAAAAGACTGTCCTTTTCGTTCATTGAATTACCTTTGCACCTTTGTCAAAGACAAATGGCCCAATTTGTGTGGGTCTATCTCTGGATATGGCGTTCTGTTCCATTGATCTTCGTGCCTGTCTCTCACCAATACAACATTGTCTTTATTACTGTCGATTTACAGTAAATCTTAAAATTGGGTAGTGTGATTCCTCCATCTTTATTTTAGCGATTTAATCTTCTTTACCCTTCCATGTAAATATTAGAATAGCTTTTCCATAACTCTACAAAACTCTGCTGTGATTTGTGATTGGAATTGCATTAAATATACAGCTCACTGTGGGGGGAATCCCTGTCTTTACTGTGTTGAGTCTTCCAATCCATCAACAAGGAATGTCTTTTCATTTAGATCTTCTTTGATGCCTTTAATCAATGTTTTCTCATTTTCAGCATGCAGATCCTGTATATGCTTTGTTAGATTTATTTTTAGCACAGTGGTTGCTTGGTACCCATGGGGTATTGGTTCCAGGGCCCCTTTGGCTACCAAAATCCATGGATGTTCAAATCCCTGATACACAATGGTATAGTATTTGCATATCACCTCTGTACGTCCTCCCGTATGCCGTAGACCATCTGTAGACTTCTTATAATACCCAATACATGTAAATGCTGTGTACATAGTTGTTATACTGTATTTGTAAAATTTTTTTCACCCCAGATATTTTGATCTGCTGTTGAATGAGTCTGAGGCTGTGGAACCCAGGGATATAAGGGCTGGCTGTGTATAACATGTGGTAGGGGCGCTACTGTATATATAACTTTTTAAAAACATTCAGTTCCTGTTCATCTTGCATGTGGAAATATGGTTAACTTTTGCATTGACCTTGTATCCGATGGCCTTGTTCAACTCATTCATTCTAGGAGATCTGAAAAATAGATTCTCTGGGATCCTCTACATAGACAGTCATATCCTGTGAGTAAGGATGAAGTTTTATGTCTTCCTTTCCAATTTGTTTGCCATTTATTGCCATTTCTTGTCTCATTGAGCCACAAGCCTTAATTGATCATGCTGTGATGTCCCTGCCTGCCGCCTTCTCTGCGGGGGCTAGATGGGAACAGAACCCACTTTTTACTGAATGAAGAATTATATATATTTGTGTGTGTGTATATATATGTATGTGTATATATACACATACATATGTATATGTATATACACATATGTATATACGTATATATATGTGTGTGTATATATATGTATATATGTATATATGCATATTAAGTGGAGCCACCACGGACACTGGCATCTGTGGCCACTCCACCGCCCATTGGTCCCGTCCTTGGCCCACACAGGACCCGTCTGCTGGAGGGTGGCCCGATTCAGAGAGCCCAGGGCTGTGCATCAGCAGTCTTGAGCATGTCCTGTTACCTTTCTGAACTTTAGTTTTCATGTCCTCAAAATGAAGATGATGATACACTCTTTAAGCCTATGGTTAACCAGAGGTAATATTTTGCAGAATTAAAAACACACCCGTTGTGTAAAGGCTTCAGTGATTGTTTCCATTTCTTTCTGTCTGAAACAACGTGGACCATGGTTTACCTTAATCATAAACCACTCATTGGTTAGTTTGTTAATAAGAACTCATCTTTTGATAGCACTTACCATTCTGTAAAGCACTTGCCTGTGCACATCACTGAAGAAAGTGTTTTAAGCCAAGGTGATCGTATCTGCAGCTGTGATGCCTGACATGGATATTTTGTCTGACCACCCTTCATTTTCTCCCGCCTTAAAATTTCCCCCCTCAGGAAAGTTCATACACCCACAGCCATACAAAGTTCTTCATACAATTTGCACTCCATGGTACCTAATTTTTTTGAAATGTCAAAGTTAGAACCCTGCTTTAAGGGAATTAAACTGTGATATGGAAGAGAAGGTTGGACTTGAAGGCCAGGCAATCAGTTCTGAAGTCTGCATGGCTCAGGTGCCCACTAGTTGTGTGATCTGGGGCAAGAGTAATTGAGCGCTAGCTTTCTCAGTAGAGAAAATAAAACTGATGCATGCATTGTCTTGCGCCATTGCTATAAACACAAAAGATAATGTATGTAAAGTACATCATGTGATGCTTGGTATATGAAAATCACCCGAAATACTAACTGCTGCTGCCACTGTTTTTTTAAGCATTGGTATTCTAATTAAATTATGTTTTTGCCAGTGATTCTGAGACAAGAGTTTTTTTAAAGTTTCTTCACAGAAGGAACTATACAGTTTTCAGCTTTTTGTTCCTATGCATCATTTTTGCACGTAATTTCTCAGTCAATGTATCGAGTTGAACTTTTTGAGCCAAATAATATTTTTGTCATTTGAATAATGGACAATGTTGAACTTGAATGATTTTATGCATATGTGAGCAGTAATTTTAAATACCAGAAGGCAACTTATTTCAGAAAAGAATTCATTTAGGTTTTCCTGTTCAAACTTTGCCATGTTACTCCTAAGTGATACCTTACTTATTGAGATGGATCAGCCTTAGGGAGAGGTTTGTCATACTTTGTTATACACTGAATAGCCTATAATTATCAAGAATTATATCCAGTTAGCATAAAGTGCTGTTTAGTTTCTGTTATGTCATTGTTACCATAGCTGGAGTCGGGTGGGTGTTTAAACCTTTGTGAACCCAAAATTCTTTAATGATGATGGAATATTTCATGTTTTAATATTCTCTTGATCCAGAGTATGTGTTCAAATGTTTTACCAGGTATGTGTTTTTTACGGGTTCATATAATATATAAAATGCATTTCTGTTCCAAGAAAAACACAAGTGGTAAACAGTGGGGAGAGAGCTTGCATATTTTCCTTTCTTTTCCTGTCTGATGATTAATGCATTCAGCTATGTTCAGCCTCACGTTTAACCAGGTTCGTGTTTAGTTTGGTTAGGCTGTTTTCCTTATGAGAGCAGAAATGGCCAATCCTGTACCCTGCCTGTCTTCCAGATGGAGTCTTTGCATTGTTTCCAGATCACAGTGCTTAATGTAAGGTCAGATTTTCTTGTGAAAACAGATTTTGGATTAACTATGCCTGTGCACTTGCACGCAGCCCTTCACACCTGCCTGTGCACTTAAGCTCTAGCTGCCTGCTGGAGTCATGGTTCTGATTTCAAGATGCAAATGAGGATGGAGATTCTGCTTTATAGACTAAAAATGCAAAAGCAGATTCTTACTGCATGGTTGGTCTGCAAGTCTCCCTTTCATAGAAACCACGAGGTGTGGTGGAAAGAGCTTGATTCTTAGGAGGATTTAATGTAGGAGTTGGCAGACTATGCTGTGGGCCTCTATTTGTAAATAAAGTTTTATTGGAACATAGCCATGTGCATTTCTTAAATATTGCCTGTGGCTGTTCTCATACAACAACAGCACAGTTGAATGGTTGCAATGGAGACCGTATGGTTTGTAGAGTCTTAACTATTTATTTTCTAGCCCTTTACAGAAAAAGTTTGCTGGCCCCTGACTTAATGCAATAAAAAAACCAGTAGTTTGAATCCTTGCTGTGTTATGCGATAGCCGTATGACATTGATCATGTTCTGTAACCTCTTTGTACTTTAATTTTTCCCCTATTAATGTCATTTATCCATTTACTCAGTGCATATGTATTATGAACTTACTATGCGCCAGGCACTGCTCCAGGCTCAGAAAATACAGCTGTGAACAAAACAGAAACAAATACTGGCCCTCATGGAGCTTGCGTCCCAGTGAAACTTACCTTTATGAGGATAATTGTACATACCTTGTAGGGAGGATTAGATGAATTAATATGTGATACCTGTAAAGCATAAGTAGAATACATGCTCAGTGATGTTTGTTATTATTGTTATGCTAAATGTAGGGTCGTTAATGTGTAAAACCAAGTAGAGCCTCAGTTCAGAGCTAGAACCCTTATAATTCCATGTTTACTATTCTTGAGGTTTTTATTGACAGAATGAATGATTAGAAGTAATAGGGCATATATCCGGTACAGTTAGCCTAAAAAAGAGAGAGAAGAACTTGTATGAAATTAGGATTCTCCATTAAGTGAATAAAACAGCATCACTGAGTTCCCAGCTAAGAGCAGTCTGAGATTAACAAGATTGTTCTTGGTGCACAGGATGGCTCAGATGGAAAAGATGAGAACGGGAAAAGACAACATTTGATTAATATATGTAATTAGTGCTAGTTTCTTTGTATACATTAAAATTGGATAATCTAATCAATTTGCTCTTTGCACAGAAAGGTCCTAGGATGTGGGTACTCTGCAACTTAGTACTCAGGCGTCTCTGGTGAGTGGAATGAATACGTAGTATCAGAGGATCCAGAAGCTCCTGGTTGTATGAGTTGGGGAAAATAATTTTGCTATGTTCCCCGTTTGTAAAGTAAAGAGATTGGGCTGAGTTTTTCCAGGTTCTTTTCACCTCTGAGTATGAGATTTATGAATTTTCTCTCTCTGTGACCAGATTCACCAAAGTAAAGCTTTGCATTGTTCTCTTCTGCAAGAAGCGGCCACTTCTTCCTTTACCTAATGAAGCAACACCTCTATTTTTTCATGTTTCTAAGTACAGAATGCATAATATTGGAGTAACACAGTCCTTCTCGTCTTGAGAAATTATCTGTTTCTTCACATTCTTAACGAGGATAATTTTCTTTCATGGGCCTGCTCTGTAAGTGGAAGTATGATTTTTGTTGGACCACATAGTCACCGAAGGCACTTTCCAGTTCTGGCATTCTGAGACTCCAGAATATAATTCAGAAGACTAAAGACAGACTGGAAGGAAGAGGGTTATGCTCGGTTTTTGTTGTTGTTGTTTTAAGGAGGGAAACCTCCACAGCTGGGAGCAAGACTAGACTTGCTGTTAGGGTGAGTGGCTGTCTTGCAGTACCCAACCGCAGGTAGTGATTTCAGGCCTCAGTAGACAGCTTTGTCATTTTTATGTGGTGTTTATATAGTATCCTTTTTCCTCTAAAGCTCTTCCTTTGGCACATAACCCTGTAGGAAAAGTTTAGATCTAAAAGTACAGATGCTGTGAAATGACCAATTCTATATTGCCTTGCATGGTTACAGACAAGAAAACTAAGACTTGAAATCTGTAGTTTGTGGTTTGTGATCTAGCAGAGATGAAATAGAATTCATACATACTTATTTATTGGGAGTACAAATAAAAAGAATCATTCGTACTTTATTTGGAAACATACCATTCTTCTGGAGCTTTCATTTGAAAAATATTTAGGAATTAACATGTTTTTGAAAAAAAAATCACTGATTGGCAGGAGTCTTTGCTCTTAAACATTTAAAGTTAATATTATCTATGATTTTTAATATCTTAAGTATCTACATTCGTGAAATTCCAAATAAAAAGGCTTATACAGATAAAAAGCAGACTGTGTCATCTTAAGCTGTGACTGCTCTCTCTCTCTCTTTTTTTTTTTGACACAGAGTCTCGCTCTGTCACCCAGGCTGGAGTGCAGTGGTGCAATATTGGCTCACTGCAACCTCTGCCTCTCAGGTTCAAGCAGTTCTCCTGCCTCAGCTCCAGAGTAGCTGGGATTATAGGTATGTGCCACCACCCCCAGCTAATTTTTGCGTTTTTAGTAGAGTTGGGGTTTCGCCAAGATGGTCAAGCTCGTCTTGAACTCCTGACCTCAAGTGATCTGCCCACCTCAGCCTCCCAAATTTTTGGGATTACAGGCATGAGCCAATGTACCTGACTGACTGACTGCTCTCATGAGAGCCTGGGGTGAGTGAAAGCCCCCTTGTTGCCCGTTTCAGAATTTTTGCACTGTGGTGGTAGGAGATCTGGCTCTAGAGTCAGGCAGACATAGGTTCAAGCCCTGGCCCTGCTGTGGAGTGGACATGACCCCGTGCCAGCCTGTTTCCCCCTCTGTAGAATGGGATAACAGGAAGTCCTGCCTCAGAGGCTTATAGGGAGGATTAGGTTAGATACTACATGTAATGTGAACAGTGCTAGCAAATGCTTAGTACATATCAACTGCTTTTATTTTTGTTTGCACAAATATATCCTCATCTTCTGAAATCTAAACCTGGATCACAGACTTCTGTCTTCATTTGCTAATGGAAATCCTTTGGCACCTTAAAAACAAATTGGGAATTGGACTTGGGGTTCTGGATGAAGGTGTTACAGATACACTTCCCTGCATCTCTCCAGCTAAATACATCCAGAACTCTGCCATCATATATGAAACAATTGTGGAAACACTGACAGGTAGAGAGAAGGCGGCATACTGGCAAGGGGCCTTGCGATTCAGAAATGACAAGGTGGCGAGTTCCCTGGGTTTTCTCAGGCTGGTTGTTAGAGAAGCTGTCAACCCAGAAACACCAATGGGTGGAGACCAGAAAGCCCTGAGGAAAGCTCACTCTTTCCCTACAAAGGGCAACTTAAGACAGAAAACTTTTAGACAATAAGTGCCCTATTTCAGCCAAACACCATGGAAAAAAATGTGGCCCCAGCCCATCAACAAAGGCTGAACGGGGAGCCTAACCAGAAACCTTCCCCTGGTTATAATGAGGCACTCCTAACCCCTGCTAGGTGGTGTCAGAGAAGACAAGCTAGGAGCCAGATTTTTATCCCCGCTTGGCTGTAATGAGGCATCCCCTAGCCCCCGCCCAGCTGTGCTGTCACCAGAGACTGAGTAGGGAGCATGAGAACCAGCTCTGCCCACCAGTAGTGAGGCACCTCCCTCTCCCCGGGTGTCAAACAAGGTTGAGTGAGGGACCTGGATCTTCACCACAACCTGGCAGTAGTGAGCTGCTCCGCCTTCCACTGTCCTGGTGTTGAACGAGCTCTGCTAAAAGCTTAAGATTCAGCCTTCTCATACCACTATACCCAGATGTTTAGAGTACAAATTAAAGATCATGGGTTACACTAAGAACCAGGAAAATCTTAGCTTGAGTGAGCAAAGGCAGTCAACAGATGCCGGTACCGAGATGATGACATGGATGTTGGAATGATCTGATGAGGATTTCAAAGCATACATCATAGAAATGCTTCTGCAAGCAATTACGACCACACTGGAAACAAATGAAAACATCTCAGCAAAGAAATAGAAGATACAAAGAAAAGCCACGTGGAAATTTTAGGACTAAAAAAGACAACAACCTGAAATAAAAAGCCAAAACTCAGTGATTGGGTTCAGTGGCAGAATGGAGATGCCAGAAGAAAAAAAAATCAGTGGACTGGCGGATGGAATAAAAATTACCCAGTCTGAACAGCAGAAAGAAAATAGACTGTAAAAAAAAGTTAACCAAGCTTCGGGGATATGTGGGACTTTAATAAAAGGCCAAAAAAGTGTTCAAAAGAATAATGTCCTCAATTTTGCAAAAACAATAAACCTAGAAATTCAAGAGGGTCAAAACTGGATCAACTTTCCTTGGTATAGTTTTTGAATAGCAAATGACTCAACTCTCTGGAAATTTCCATGATCCTCCTATCAGTCTTTTATTCTTAATGACTCAGGCCTATTTTCCTTCGTCCAGGATACATCAACCAGCATTTTCAACAAAAGTGATAGTGTTTTTGCTAAATATATTGTTCTGCTAAACCAGCAATTACGTGGGTATATCTCCTGTAGAAATGAGTGCTTGTGTCCACCAAAAGCCGTGTACACAAACATTCATAGCAGCCTTATTTATAATAGCCAAACACTGGAAACCACCCACATGTCTATCACTAATAGAATGGATAAATACATTATGGTATTCATACAGTGGAATAATACACAGTGGTGACAGAGGAAGCTTCTGGATGTGCAGTAGCTGGGCATAAGAGAGTGCCTACTGTGTGACTCCATTTATCCAAAATCCCAGAAGTGGCCAGGGTAATCTAGGGCGACAGAGGTTAGAATACTAGTTGTGAGAGGTTATCAAGTGGGAGAGGACACAAGGGAGTCTCTGGGTGCTGGAAGGTTCTCTATCATTATATGAGTGATGGTTACACATGTACCTACATATATAAAACTCGTATAAGGGATACACTTAAGATTTGTGCACTTTACCGTAATAAATTAAACGTTAAAGTAAATGCATACAGTCATCTCTTCTTATCCATGGGGGATGTGCTCCAACACTTCCAGTAAATGTTGAAACCAAGGATACTACCAAACCCTGCATATGTGAGGTTTTGTCCTATGCATACGTACCTGTGATAAAGTTTATCAGTTAGGCACAGTAAGAGATTAATAACAACAACTAATGATAAACTAGAACAATTATAACAATATATTGCTTACAATTTCACAGATCGAAAATTTGTTCATACTATTGATCTTAGCAACCTCAGGATACAGTTTTTTTTTCTTAAGTCTAGAACTTTGACCTTTTTACTTAAAGGAAGCACGTTATGGCTTTTCGTTGACATATTCTAATTGGCAGCATCACTAGTCTTGTACTTTGAGGTCATTGTTAAGTAAAAGAAGGGTTCCTTGAACACAAGCACTGTGATACCATGGTGGAATGGCTGGGGAGCATAGATAGTGTGGATGTGCTGGACGAAGGAGGATTCAAGCCCTGGGAGGGATGATGAGAGAGTTTATCATGCTCCTCAGCATGATGCACAGCTTAGAAAACAGGAATTGTTTATTTTAGGAATTTTCCACTTAATAGTTTTAGACTATTGTCTAAAATGAAAATTGCAAAAGGTGAATCCTTGAATGGGGTACAACTCTGTGTTCTTCTCTGAAGCACAAGTCTCTGTAAAATCTTTCTGTTGCTTTCAGGACAAAGTTGAAACTGGCAAGCTTGGTCTTTAGGGCCACTCCTGATTGGACCTGCCTGGCTGGGTTCAGTGTCCTCTTCTGTATTCCCATGTATTCTGTATTCATGTTCTCCTCCAGTGCTGGATATGAATGGTGCTTTTCACTTGTCCGTGGGGCCTCCTCTACCCCGTTTCCCCACCCGCATCCTGACGTTGGTAAGAGCAGTACCCGTGTCTGATTTAGTCCCCAATACAAGGTCTGTCATGAAGTAGCTTTCTTTTGTTTATCAGACGAATAAATAGAAGATTAAAAGAGGTGCCAAGTGTTAGCACACGGAGAAATGGGTCTGGGAGAAAGGACCTGAAAATGCTGTGGTCGTGTTTGTGTTGTGCTGATGGCACGCTTCCCGAGGGCACTGAGGAAATGGGCAGACTTCTTCTCTGTAGGTCAAGGCTGGTGAGGATTTGGCACTAGAGGTCTCTTCCTAGGTCTGCTGGGGCGGCCATTTGTCCCTGACAGCTTTGCGGGCCGGCTCCTGTCCATAGCAGGCCAGGTCTGTCTCATTGGCCCTCCCTCTCCCCTTCATCCTGAACACTCTCAGTTGCACACTTTGAGGTTTTCTAGAACATTTAATACGATTTCAGCCATTCTCTCTTTTCTAGAAACCAGAAATATTTACCTACAATTTGCGTGGTACAATTTTTTTAAAACACATACATTTTTGAATTAAGTAGATCTGGACTTTGCCACTCACTAAGCTCTGTGACTGTGAACAAGTTAACCCTTACAAATCTCATTTTCTTTCTCTGTCACATAGGAACATTATTTTCTACCTTGCAAAACCATTAGGGATACAAAATATTTGCATGTAAGAGATTTGTGGTATAATAGGATACTTGGTGTATGTTTCCTTTCCCTCACCTATTTCCCATTTCAAGCAGAGCTAACAGTTTCTAAGACACATTATCTTGGTTTAAAAGACACAGTCCCCTAATTGTAATCTGTACCCCGAGTATCACATTGCACAGTCTGCCTCAGGTAACAGTGGGGCTTTCACATGTCTTGCCTTGGAGGTCTGGCCAGGCTGTCAGGAGGTGTGGGTGGCGAACAGGGGAGAAGGGACAGGACGTTGGCTTCCCATGGGCTCGCCTGTCGGCTCCCTCCCTGTGCCCAGAGGACACACAGCTTAGAGCAGGGCCCAAATGGACATCCTGGCTATTCTTTCACATTCCAGATCGTCATCCCGAGGGCTGCTGTGTGGCAGATTCCCAGTGTGGGCTGCACACTTGAGCTCCCAGCAAGCCTTTTATTTTTTTATTTTTCAAACACCACAGGCAAGCTGATCAACAGTTTCCAAGGCATTATTTATTGATGGCAGGGAGCTCATCATAGTACAACAGGCAATTGAGATTCTGTCCATGGGTTAAAAATTAAAGACTGAATGTGTCCAGGACAGAATTCTGTTTGTTCAGGCACTGAAGTATGACACTGTAGATGATGCATTATGGGTGGGGATTGTACCCCAAGTAGTAGAGGCGAAATGCATATTTTTAAAAACTTGCTGTATGGGTTATTTTTGTTCTAAATGTAGCTGTGCGTGTTAGCACAGATGTGCCGAAACCACTTTTCCGCGCTGCTTTGTTTTCTCTGCTGCTGCCATGGTTTACCCATCCCTTTCTAGTATTGTTGCTTTCTCAAGTCATATCTTGTGGTACTTTCGGGAGGCTACTAGATGGAGCGGAGTTTTAAGTAGTGTGCACTCAAGTACATTAGAGATACATTCACTTCCTGATTCAAATTTTCTCCTGCTTCTGCTTAAAAATGGGGGTCTTTCAACTAGCTCTTTAAATACTTCGCTGGCCAGCTTTTGACATTTTGCCTAATTAAACCATCTTGAAGAAATGACAGTAATGGAAAACTAACACTGTGCTTATACTTTTTTTCTTACAATTCAGCTAGTTTAAAGTTCTTTGGAAAGAATGCAACAAAAATGCCCTAAGTAGAAGGGCAAATAAAAGATGATATTAAATTCTCCCATTTTATTGAACACTTTCTAGAAGACAGGTATTGTGCAAGACTTTCTGTTTTCTTACCGTTTACTAAAATGACACCTTCTGTTTGCAGTAGAGCTTTTTGGCCTGTTTTTCATGAGGCCAAGATGACTCACCTAAGTTCACATGGCTGAGCAGGCGGCAGTGCCAGGCTCAGCTCAATGCTCCTGTGCCTGTCTCTGCTCTCTTGCCATTACGCCTTGTTCTGTGGAAGTCTGAGGAAGCCGCAAGGCTGAGTCAGAGACGGTGCCGTGCAAAGGGTCTGCACCGTCCTGCAGGAGGACTGTACGCCTGGCAGCCTCTGAACCACATCCTCCCGGACCAAACATGGGAAGATATTTTGCATTCCAAATCAGTCGAAAATACCTTTCTGACATCTAGCCCTAAGGTTTCTGGTTGTTTTGGACAAAGCAGACAAGTTTTGTAGCTATGCAGTGATTCAACATTCATTCACCAAATATTTTTTTAGACTTGTAATCAGAAATATAGTTAGCTTCTTAAAAATCAGCTAATTTCGTTCATTATTTAAACAAATATTTTATCTTTAGGTGAAGAATGTATGAGAAAATTGCATTAAATTCAGATGTAAATGTTTGCTAAAGAAAAGATAGTTGTTAATTTTCCTAGAATTTGGTAGTCAAACTCAGAGGATATATTTATTACTAGCATTGTGTTTTGTACTTCTGGGTACTCTAAGAACCTCTGCTGTGCATCTTTATTTTGTCACAAGAGCTTGGGGAATGCTACTTACTACTTTACCCTATTGAGTTTTGCTGTGGAACTGCAGTATCATTCTCTCTGGATTCCTTTTTTCCTGGAGGTGTCGTGGGGGGCAGGGTTAGTTTATGGGATGCATCTCTGACATTGCCGGCCTCGCTGGGTTCCTGTGTGGCCGCTGAGGCTCCATGCAGTGGTGCAGTCCTCATGTGAGAAGCTGGGCGCCAGTGAAGCCCACATTTTATCACCCATCCTGCCTGTGCGTTGCTACCTGGTCAGAAGGATTGTTGGTTCTTCCTTACTTAGGTCTCGTACCCATCCAAGTGCAGTGCTGTGGGCACATCTCAGCTGGTCAGCAAACCTTGTACTGTTAACTGCCTTTATCTCATAAAATCTTAATTTATAAGATATAGGCAGCTGGAGGAATGCTCAGCCTTCCTTTACTTTAGGGCAAAGGAAAGCCCTGAAGAATATTTTTTACCTATCAAAAAAGCAACTAAAAAAACCTGCAGCATTAGTCAGAAAAAGGGAAGCACGGACAGTTCTAGGGGTGGTAGGAACCAGGAGGACCCTCTTGGGACGCATTTTAACAGCATGTCTCAAAGAGATTCAAAGACGGTTTTGTTTTGTTTTTGTCCAGTAATTCTCTTGGGAATTTCTCCAAAGGAAATAATCAGTGATGAGGTTTAAAAAATTGTATATATAGATAGATGTTCATTACATTGTTGGTGAAAATTTAGTCATGATGCAAATGTCATGCAATGTTCAGTAAATTATGGTAGATTGTAGCGACTGAATAGAATATACCATAAAAAATCACATTTTCAAAGAATTTTTAATGTATGGAAAGATCTAAAATACTGTAGTATAAAGATGATCTTCATTTCTAAAAAAGATAAGAATAAGTATTTAATATATGTGCATTGAAAAATAGAGAATGTTTATGGATAGGATCTGTCCCCATCTCAGGGTTGAGGCTTGGCCCCTCACTGAAGGACGGGGCCAGATCCTAGAGGGTCCGCTAGACTGCAGTGAGATTTGAGGGGGACAGTCCTCTAGTTGAAATGGACTCGAATTCTCATTGACTCCAAAACTGGAGTTCAGACCTTTTTCTGTCTACCCCTGCATCTTGATCTGCCTCCTGGCCCCTTTACCCTCAGGGCATTAGGGAGATAGGAGGGCCCAGGGGGTGCCGAGTGTCCTGGCAAGTTTCCTTCCTACCTTCCAGCCTCCAGTTCCCAAGCCTGGCATTTGCTTCTTTTGACCTTGGGCGCTCAGTAGACTTACTGTATGAGAATGCTGTCCGTTTGTCTTTGAGTTGAACTTTCTCATCAGTACTTTTGTGGTTCTTCCCATATCCCAACTTTGGACATAATAGTCAGTTGGAATTAAAATAATTTAATTCAGTTTAATGAGGTATATATGTCTGTCTGTTATTCCTATGTAATCTTAACAGAACACAGTAGGAAATTTGCATATTTCAAAGCCCACAGTTCGGAAATAGTTTCTAAAAGAAGTTACCCTGAAAAACAGTCAGTGTAAATAATCTGATGATCTCTGTGACTTTTAAAGAAAATCTTGGGCAATTTCAGTTACTGATGATCTTTTTCCAGGAAGAGAAATATTCATATCATTTACAAATTAATCTATCAGGAATGAATGTTTACATTTGCCTACAGTATTTAGTGTTGGATTACTCAAATCTTTTGGTTGAGTAATACTTGATGCTGATGCCAGGGTTATACAAGGAGCACCAGGATTTCTTTCCTGAGACGTTTAAATGTCGTGAGCCCTTTGCTGTCTTCATCTCCCTCCTTTAGGAGATTTCTAGTACCCAGGATTTAAGGGCCATTAGTGTGCAGATGACAGCAGAATGCTTGTTGAGCCCAGACATATCCCTGGGGCTCCACACTAGGGGACATAACTGCTCACATTCTCAATGTATGAGATGCGGAAAGTATATAACTGCTGACGTTTACTTAGGTGTCTCCTCTCTAAGTGCCTCCTGCCAAATATGCCCAGACTGTACCCTTAAGTCCTGCATCCCCAGATCTTTTCTTTGCCCTCTCAGCAAATGATCCCACCACACATCCAGCTCAACTGAGACTCTTAGAGTCTTCCAGTTGTCTCTTTCTCTTATCACCACTGTCCTAGAGAGCAGTTAGTGTCTGATCTACCGTGACCATGTGTCTTATATCCACCTGCATCTTTACGTCCCCTTGCTGTCACAGCCTTCAGGCCTGTGTCACCTTTCATTCAGCGTCCGCAGCAGCTTCCTCACTGGCCTTCTTGGTGCTGCTCTTGCTCCTTTCCATGCAAATCTGAATTTTTTTCCCTGATCTCCAAGACTTTATATTCTACCCTTCTGGGTATCTGAATCACCTAGGGAGCTTTTAGTTCATTGGTTAGTTAGAGACAGGGTTTCCGTCTGCTGCCCAGTGCAGTGGCACAGTCAGAGCTCCCTGGAACCTTGAACTCCTGGGCAATCCTCTCGCCTCAGCCTCCTGGGTAGCTGGGACCGTAGGCGCATGCACCACACGCAGCTAATTGTTTGCTTTTTGTGGAGATGATGTCTTGCCGTGTTGTTCAGACTGGTCTCGAATTTGTGACCTCAACTGATCCTCCCACCTCGTCCTCCCAAAGCACTAGATTACAGGCATGAACCACCATGCCCAGCCAGGAACTTTTAAACTATATGTTTGTGCCAGGACCATCACCCCCAAGATACAGATTAAGTTGTCATAATGTGGGGCCAAGACATGGGTAGTTTTAAAAGCCCCACAGGAGATGTAGATTCACAGTAAGGATGGAGAATCACTGCTCTGTATCAGTGCTTCTTAAAACTGGATCAGTACATTGTCATAATCTGAAAGGCTCACCTGACCACCCCTCTAAAGTCATCTCCCTGGCCACTCTCTCCCTCTCCAGTAGATCATCTTCATTATTTCTTTTATAGGAATTACCATAATCTGTAAATGTATTTTTAGTTATTAATTTACTCACCTGCCTCCCCCTGGCTAAGTTTCATTCAGTATGTATCTGTTGGTTATATTTGGCCCCTGCAAGGGTGGAAGGTGAGCTTTTGCTTCTCACATACATATATATTTTCTCAGAAATCATTAAGTATCTTGGGACCAGACAAGGGATGCAAGGATGAGTGAAACATGGTTCTTGTCATTGAAAGCCCCAGAGTCTAATGACAGAGTGAGGCAGGTAAATAGCTGCTCTGTATACCGTGAATGCCATACAGCTTGACTCAAAGAGGGATTCAGTTGTCACTGCCCTGGGAAGAGACCAGTGAAGGGCCTGGAAAAGTTAGGGGACAGTATGTTAATACAGCTCTCCACAACATGAAGAAGAGTGGGAGAGCCTTCTAACCCATCTAGCCACTTCGTGGTGGTGGCAGTGGTGCACTGATGTGTCGGGCTTTAGCTCTGGCCGTTAGGGATGTAGGAGTGTGTCCTTTCTTTGGAGAGAAGCTCAGTTTGTCAGGACCATCCTGCTCCCAGCTTCATGAGGCTGCTTTGCCAACCACACTCCTTTTTTTACTCTTGGACCACTGGTGAGGAGTGGAGATTTTACCCCCAGAAGACTCTTAAGTGGGTCAGAACAACACATGAATCTAATTAACTGCAAAATCACTTTGACCTCAAGGTGGAAAATTCATTCCATATTAAGATACTCCAGTGAAAGGCCTAAATTCATTGTAATAATAAAATGCTCATAAGAGACACTCCATATTTGAATATTAATTCTATCTCATTATCAAATTCCCAGAGAGATATTAAAATCCAAAGATTACAATTCATTTTAAATTAAAGTCCAAAGGCATTAAAGTCCAATTCTCTTGCCCACGTATGTTCAAATAATTTGAAATTCAAAATATATTCTCCCTGATTTCTTATTCTGCACAATCCCAGTTAGAGGGGCTCTTAATGCCTGTGTAGGGTCAGGATTTTTTTAACAGCTGTAGCCTGAACTGTCTCTTGCTGGAATGTGTGTGGTTCTTCAGGAACATCCAATACCAAATCTCTGATATGCCTCACTTCTTAAAATTAAAAAAGTTAACAGGACACAGGATTATCAAAACACTGCCTCCTCCCCACTACACACACACCAAAGTTAGAAAACAAGCCAATTCCTGGTCTTCTAATAGTTACCCCAAGCAAAAGCATGTCCCAGAAACCAGCACTTCTTACTTGTTGCCAACTAGCAGACCATAGCAGAAAGTCGGTGATATGAGAGAAAGATGGAGAAAGTCTTCATTTCTGCTTCACCAGATTTCACTTCGTCTCTGACAGTTGGTGGCTAGACATTTGGGAGCAATCTCCTCACTGATTTCTTGGATCTTGCTGTCGGTAATTCCAGTGACGCAAGACCATGCCTTTCTTCTCTCACGGGTTTTGTAGGGCCCAGTCACAGTTTCTGTTCTAATAGCCACTGAAGCATCTACTCTTTTCTTTTTTCTTTTTTAAATTAAATTAATTTTTTTTTTTGAGGAGTCTCACTCTGTTACCTAAGCTGGAGTGCAGTGGCACGATCTTGGCTCACTGCCACCTCCACCTCCGAAGTTCAAGCAATTCTGCCTCAGCCTCCAGAGTAGCTGGGACTACAGGCATATGCCACCATGCCTGGCTAAATTTTGTATTTTTAGTAGAAACAGGGTTTTACTATATTGGCCAGGCTGGTCTTGAACTCCTGACCTTGTGATCTGCCTACCTTGGCCTCCCAACGTGCTGGGATTACAGGCGTGAGCCACATCTACTCTTTTCTATAATTCACTTTCAGTGTGTTAGAACACAGTGCCTTTTCATTCCTTTTGATAACTTTTTATCCTGACCTTCTAGATCTTATTTCCCATTTCATTTAGTTTTATTGATTATTTTTCAAGACAGGGTGTCTCTCTGTCCCCAATCTATAGTGCAGTGGCACAGACATATTTACTGCCCTCTTGAACTCTTGGGCTCACTCCATCTCCATGCCTCAGCCTCCCCAGGAGCTGAGACTACAGCCATGCACTATCACACCCAGCTAATTTTTAAAAAAAAGTATTTGTTGAGATGGGGGTCTCTCTGTGTTGCCCAGGCTGATCTTAAACCTCATGGTCTCTAGTAAGCCTTCCTCTTTGGCCTCCTGAAATGCTTTTGATCAAAAACAAAAACAAAAACAAAAACAAAACAAAACAAAACTATTTTCCGGCTAAAACCAGCCTTATTGCTTTAGTTTGTTTTTATTCTGCCATTGTTTCTCTTCTGATAATAAGACTGAAATACTTTTCATATCACTCTAATTTCTCTTTGATTTTCTGAGCATCCTTGATTTCTAGAGATAGAACGTTCCAGACAAAGACCTTTTAAAATTACGATATTGAATTTATTTTTCTATGTCAGTGCTGGGAGACAGTATCCTTGTGTTTCTTTCTGGTCTTGTCATCTGTGTCAGCTTTTCTTTACCTGTGACTTTACTATAGGCTTCTGACACATAGCCTTTTTCAAGTTAAAAAAGTCTCTGGTTTCCTGAGCATCAAAAAAGTAATAGATAGGAGCTAAGCATGATCGGGTACTTTTCCTGTGATGGTTGATACTATTATGAGTACGTTAATGAGGTTCATTGTAGGTTTTCTGATCCACTTGAATCTATTCTTGCATTTATGAGAAAAGTCGCCTGCTCATGATGTATTATTATAGCATGTTTAATTTACTTATGCTAATATTATTTCTAGAATTTTTTAGGGGAAGGGGATCTATGTTCCTAAGTTCCAAAGGCCTTTAATTTCTTGACAGTGGTCTGTCTTTTCTGGTTTTGGAACAAAGTCATACTAGCCTTGCAAAATGAGTTGGAAACCTTTTCTTATTTTTCTGTTGTTTTGGAACAACTTATATACAAAATAGATGTTCTGTTTCTTGAAAATTGGGTGGAACTCACTTGAGAGCTGTTCGCATCTTTGTGTTTGTCATTGAGTCTTGGTCATTTTAGTATCTTTAAAAATTATAGTTCTTTGAATTTATTTTTTATTTTTTTCTCAGGCATATTTTATTTTGGAATTCAAATAAGAACTGACACTTATAAACGTTACAAATGTTAATAAATATTTTTTCTTCAAGGCAGTTACCTTTTCTTAAGATCAATTTTAGTACTATCCTATGCAAAAACAAAATTAAAAAAAAAAGTCTAAATAGATTAGGAGAAGTCAACTTTACCTTTCTCATGGGAATTCTATTCTGAAAGAATTAGACGATTCAGTGATATAGGCTGGGGATGGTGGCTCATGCCTGTAATCCCAGCACTTTAGGTGGCTGAGGCGGGCGAATCATGAGGTCAGGAGATCAAAACCATCCCGGCCAACATGGCGAAACCCCATCTCTACTAAAAATACAAAAATTAGCTGGGCATGGTGGCGGGTGCCTGTAATCCCAGCTACTTGGGAGGCTGAGGCAGGAGAATGGCTTGAACCCGGGAGGCGGAAGTTGCAGTGAGCCGAGATCACGTCACTGCATTCCTGCCTGGGTGACAGAGTGAGACTCCATCTCAAAAAAAAATTATAATAATAAAAAAATGAAAAGATTCAATGATATAAATCAGATTGAGATGAGGTAGACTTAAGTTTAGTGCCTAAAATATAATTATATTTCACAAAATAAGACCTTTATTCTTCTGAAGAGGTCCTCTAAGCTGGCTTTTATTCTGCTCTAGTTTCATCTCACTAAGAGGGAGGGGAATAAATAAACTAGTCTTACCAAAGAGTTTCCACTTTTTAGTAGTGAGCCCTCTAGCTTTAGGTAATTTAGAACTTTATGTTCTTCTCCTTGGTAACCACTTTTTCTCCATTGTTACTGTAGTTGTTGTAATAGAGCCCCGGTTTCTGTTCCGCCAGGAAATGCCCACTTTTCTGGTGTCGTGCCCACTGAACAGGAAATGGAGGAAGGGAGCACAGCTGCCTTTCCTTTTGGGAACGTGCTCTCCTTGGTTCTTCAGTAATTCGCATATGTGAGAAGTCACAGCAAGTTCCCTCCAGTCCCTAAGAAAGCCTTGGTAGGGTTTCAGTGGCTCTGAACTATCTTATCACTTTCTTTCAGTCTTTTTTATTTTTAACTACAAATAAGACAAGGTTTTTCTATTCTTTTGAAATCGTCAACCTCCATTCCAGTTTTGTGACATTCTGTACTTGGAATAATTACGCCAAAGAGGTCATTGGCTTTGGTGAAAAACCTTGGACATTTTTACTGACTTTGTTCAATTCTTCTGAACTTGCATTGGCAGTTACACCTGCAGAAGGAGCCACATCAAGATCATAGGTAAGGTGAATCAAATGATTTACGTGTTTACTGACGATAGCTTTTCTAGTTCCACCTGAGTGCTTTTTCCTAGTGCCCCAGCCAGGCCTTTCGCATGCTCTGCAGTTGCTTCTCAGGACTATGGTCACCAGGCTTGTCTACACTTCTCCCACAAAACCTTATCTTAAAACTCAAAAATGATTTTCTTGTACTCTGTTGATGTCCAACAGACTTTTCTTATTTTTAAAAATCTTCATAACCATTAAATTAGATAAAGTACCATCAAAACCTCAAGACATAGAATGTATAGCTAGAGAGGTCTATGTTCAGCATCTCCTAGTCAGTTGGGAATTTGTCCTCAGCATGTCTTCCATCAGTGACAGCATCAACCCAGAGTGTAGCAATTTCAAAATTGTCTTCACAAAGCCTGGCAGAAATTGTTCTGTGCTTTTCTTCTGTCCATCATTCAAATACCAGCCAACTGAAACAGCTCCTGCATTTGAGTAGGGGTAATAATGGTAGCGGAATCCACATCTTGAGGTCTTAGGCCATTTAATAAATCCCTCACTGCTCCTTCTGCTATTCTGAATTCGTGATTCTCTTTAACAAGTAATTCTGTCAGGCTCTTCAATCATTCTGTGACAAAAGACTAGAATTCTGGAGCCTGCACCTTCATTGTAGGCAGCTATTGCTTTAGAAGTTACAGTCTGTTCCACCAGCCTTTGCCAAGGATGCAAGTGCCACAGCATCTCAAGAGAAGTCAGCAACCATGCAGCTCCATGCTGACGCCCTCTTGCCTGCTACTGAGGAGGCTCTGGTCACTCCCAATTCCTGCCTTTCCCCAGTGATACAGGACAGGCAAGCCCCAAAATTGGGGATTAGCTTGGGAAGTTTCTTGGCTTTGCCCGGGAAATAGATTGCCTGGGTGAGTTGGTGGTGTTAAACAGCAACTTTTTTTGAAGCAGCAGTGTATAGCAGCAGCAGAGGTGCTGCCCCTTGCAGAGCAGGGTTGCCCTGTAGGCAGTGTGCCCGGAATAGCAGCTCAGACGCACGTCTGCACTCATATTTATACCCACTTCAAACTATGTGCGAATTAAGGGGCAGTTTATGCAGAAATTTCTAGGAAAAGGGTGGTAACTTTCCTAGAAATTTCAGGTCATAAGGTTTTTGCTTTGGAAAGGGGTGGTAACTTCTGGGTGTTGACATGGCAGTGGTAAACTGACATGACATATTGGTGGATATGTCTTACGGAAAATGGCTTCCGCCCCTGATCTACCTGTTTTAGTTAGTCCTCAATTTGGTCAGGTGTCTGAGCCCCACCTCCTACCTCGCCAGGACAGGGTGGAGTAGCCTGGCTGGCCACCTTAAAAAGGACAGCTCTAGTCAAGCCTTTAATTTTTTCTGTCAATTTTAACATTTTCCGCTTTTCTCAGAAATAACTATTTCATCTAGATTTTCACATTTTTTCATAAAATTGTTCATATTTTAATATTTTATTTAGGTTGCCTAAACCTGTTTCTCCCCTTTTATTCTATTCTTTCAGAAAAAAAAAAAAAAGGTCTCTTCTTTCCTTCCTCAGTCTTCCTAGACTTTTTCCATTCTATTAATGTTTACAAATAACCAGCTTTTGGTTTTGGTTAATCTTCTCTGTAGTGTTGTTATTCTAATTCACTGACTTTCTTGCCTGTCAGTTTAAAAGAACAAAGATAAGAAAATTAGAGAAAATATAAATGACCTCTATCAGCAGTGAAAAGGAGGCATCATTATAGATATTACAGACATTAAAAAGATAATAAGAGAATAGTATAAACAACCTGATGCCAAAAAATTAGTTGATATGAACAGTTTTCTTGCAAGAAACAAAATCAAAACTGAATCAAGGATAAATAGAATATGCATATATAGCCTATATTTTTAAAAATTAAATTTGTAGTTTAAAATATTTCTACAACAAAATCTCCAGGCACGCGTAATTTTAGCAGTGAATTCTTCAAGCATTTAAGAAAAAAAATACATACTCAATCTTTCTCTTTCAGAAAACAGAGGAGAGAACACTTCTCAACTTATTTTATGAAGCCACCATTACTCTCTTCCCAAATCAGACAAAAACCTTAAAAGGAAAAAAAAACCACAAAATAACTACAGAGCAGTGTCTCTCATGATCAGAAACATGCAAACACTTCTCAGAATATCAGCAAAGTGGATGCTGTAATACAGAAAATGATAATGTATCATGACTATGATAGTTTATCTCAGCCATCCACTGTTGGTTTAATGTTAAAAAAGCAGACACTTTAATTCCCCCTTATTAACAGAATAAGAGGGAGGAAACAATATGATTATCTCAATAGAGGAAAAGCGTTTGGCACAAAATTTACACTCACTCATGATAAAATTTGCCACAAACTAACAGCATAAATGAACTTTCTCATCCTGAAAAAGGCATCTATGAAAAAAAATTCAACAGCTAATTTCATACTTAATGATGAAAGATCGCTTTGTGTCTGACATCAGGAACAAGGCAAGAATTTCTGCTCTCACCACTCCAGTTAACACCATGCCGAAGGTCTGAAGCGACCCACTAAGCCAAGAAAATTCAGATGCATACAGATTGGAAGGAAGTAAAACTGGCTTTATTCATAAAAGAGATAATCGTATGTGTTAAGGAATTGATAAAAAAAGTTATGAGAAGTGAATTTTGAATGGTTACAGAATATGTAAATGAAAATTAATTATGTAAAACTAGCAGAGAATAATAAGAAAAAATTTAAATGCCACATACCATAGCATCATAAAGCATGAAATATTACAATTCCACTCGTAGGTATTGACCCAAGAAAAATGAAAACGTACACCAATGAAAAGATACAGATGCCTGTTTATAGCACCTCTATTCATTGCAGATAAAACTGGTTTCAACCCAAACGACCATCAACACATGAGTGGTTAAATAAATAGTAGTATATTCATAATTAGAAATAAAAAGGAACAACTACTGTTACATGTAACAATGTGGATGAATCTCAGAAACATGGGAAAACACTTATTTAATAATCCCATTTGTGTGACAGAACAGACAAAATACACCTGTAGTGACAGAAACAGAGGAGGTGGGTAGGAGCCAGGTGAGCTGCTGTGATTGCAGAGCTGGGCAAGGAGCTTTTTGGGCCGGTATCTTGATTTGTCTGTGGCTACACAGATGTATTTGCAGTTTACTGTATGTAAATTATACCTCAATAAAGTGACTTTTAGAAGTAAAGAAAACAAAACACCGAAGAGGATAGTGAGGGAGGGCAGTACGTTAGATTTCCAGAGTTTCTTCTGAGATTGGAGCAGGTCTCACAGCTTGGTTCGATGGGTGCTGTTTGGCCTTGGGGAGATCAGGTGTTTTCACCTTGGCTGCATGTTAGAGTCACCTGGAGAGTTTGTCTAAAACACTGATGCCCAGAGATTCAGATTCGTTTGTTCTGGGGTTGGGACCACAGCACTGGCACTTGTTAAAACCTCCCCCAAGTGATTCTAAGTTTTAACCAAGGCTGAGAAGCACTGGCCTAGACTTTGGCTCCGAGTTTTCTCTCTAGAGAGCATCTGCAGTGCCCAGGCTGCTTGCTTTCTTACTGCTGCTCGAGTTACCCCATTTGTTGCTGCTCTGGCATTGTGGACAAAAGCAGCAGCTCAGGCCTGAAACACCCACCGCTGAGCGGCACAAAACACCGTGGAAACAAATGCAACACAAAGATTGGTGGCACTGTATATTTGTTAGACTTAGAATTGCTGTGTAAGGCTAAAGCCAGCAGAAGAATGTGGATGGAAATTACGAATCCAGACACACACCCAGCTCGTGAGACAGTCAAGAACAACATTACGCTAACTTAGAGAAACCCATATCTATCGAATTTCTTAACAATTGTAGAAGTTTATCTTTGCATATTCGAACTTTGCTGAAGGACAGCTAGTAGTTGGTGAAGGATTACCATATCCAGCTCTTTGCAAATGTGGATGGTAAAGGAAACCTTTAGAGTCTCCCAGCCAAGTGAAAATATAATATTACAAATCATTGCCATGTCTTGTGGTCTCATGATGTGCTGGGCACCGTGCTGAATGCTTTCCCTCTTGTTTCATGTAAGAAAATTTAGACTTATTGAAGTTCAGAGACCTCCCCAAGGTCACACAGTTAAAAGGCTGAGCAGGAATTCTCCTGTATGTGTGTCTGCCTCCCAGAGCATGGCATTCCCTCTGCATCGGAGAATGGTGAGTGAGTCCTCTCAGGAAGCCACTGCTTTTGTGTCTCCTGCAAGACAATGAGTTTCCCCTAGCAGCTGCTTCTGGGCTTCCAGCTTTCAGAGCTGGCCCTGGGCTTGCCCAGGATGGCATCACGCCTCAATGGAAACCTTGCTGGAGCATTGCCACACCCAGCCTGGTCATTTGTTTCCTTTAGCATGAGACTGGTTGTGGTGTCTGAGTCTGTTTTATGGAGCTATGTCATAAATACGTTTTTACCAAATACCATTTAGGCTGGAGTCAGTGTAGGAGATTTGCGTCCACCTTCGTATTGTACTCTCACCTTCTTTTCGTATTTACCACTCAATGTGAGAACAGCCAGAATAACTGAAGCTCCGTTTTCTGTCAACCTGATGTTTTCCCAAAGGAGTTTAGTTACTAGAGTTGGGCCTGTACCCTTTGCAGAGTGCCTACTCTGGCATTATTGGCTAATGTGGGAAGGAACAGTTAGCACATCTATTTGTTGTCCTCTGTTTAGACTTCATTTCCAGGGGCTAAATGTGAATTTGTTTAAGCCAGGCTTACTGTCTCCTGGAGATATACTACCACGTGAAAGTGTTGACTGAGCTTGGCTCTTCAATGTGAAGTGTAACTTGTGACTCATTAATTACAGGTCTGCAATCAACTCCCAACATGTTAGTAAAGAAACAAACAACTTTCTTGTTTAATGAAGTGCT
Source organism: Cacajao melanocephalus (assembly GCA_963573385.1). Lineage (NCBI taxonomy): Eukaryota > Metazoa > Chordata > Mammalia > Primates > Pitheciidae > Cacajao > Cacajao melanocephalus. The sequence goes on from CAUYLG010026703.1 coordinate 44,151, forward strand.
GACAGAAGAAAACTTAATTGTTTCTCTCCTGCCCCCACCATGACCTTGACACTTGTAGTTACAGCAGTATACTTGGGCTTTGTAGTAACAGAACTGTATTGTCAGTCACCCTTCCTGAAGGTGTTGTATTGGTGTCTACTGTTCCCAGTGACCCTAACCTGTGTTCATTTTGAAGTATATAATTGTGTATTTGTCATAATGCCACTGTCATCCTTGTCTAGAATAGGTAATTTATGTTGTAAACATTTAATGAATTTCTATAAATGGTTCCCTTGAATCCTTTCCTAATGCAGCTGTATGAATAAGAAATATTTATCCAGGAACGCATACCTTCAATTCACCCACAACTCCAGTGTAACTATGGTTTTAAAGAACTCTTTAGTTCACTCTTATTGCCTGCTTAAATTTCAGTTTTTAGTGTGTGATTTCATTTCCTTCAAAGAGCATCTTACCCATTTAGCATATCTCGGAGTTCTACTTTCTTTTTTGTAGAAAGTGAGATATTTTCTATGCACTGAATAATAAGTTCTGAATACTTTTATTTCTCACTTATCAAAAAAATGGTTTTGAAAATAAATTTGAAATTTTGCCTAATGCAGAGAGGAAGTATAACTTCAGCTCTGTTGAAGTTATTATTCAATTTCGTCATGCATTTAGGAGCTACTGCCCAACTCTTTGCTCCTAAATGAACTATTTGCATTTAACACCGTGAATGTCGCCAACTACTGCCATCACTCCCAGTGCTAAACACATCCACAATCACTATTTGAAGTAGGCGCTATCATCCCCATTTTACAGAGGAGAAAACCAAGTTTTAGGGTTCCATGACTTGGCCAAGACCAGCAGGGCTCATAGCCAGGCTTTGACCGCAGCATCCTGGCTCCACAGTGATTACTCTTAATCCCTATGCTGCACTGCCTCCCAGTGCCATGAACTTCATGTTTCATCTTATCTTCCAGCTTTTGCCCATGCTCCTACCCCTGCCCAGAACACTCCCACAGTCCCCTTTGTCTTATTTAATTCCTGTTCATTCTTCTCAACTTAAGCTAAATGTCACTTCTTTAGGGAGGCCTTCTCTGTGAGCCCCATGCTACATGTTCTTCTAGTAGAACAAACCATGAGCGTGAAAACAAACCTCAGTCTGGCCTGGAGATACACCCATGTTCCAGAAGGGTTTGGATCACACATTTGCGGAGAGTTGGTGAGGATCAGCTGGATTATTTCCTCTCAGTGCCACTTACAGGGCTCGCTCTTCTTTTCTGGATCTGTCCTTATCTTCACCTCAGTAGCAGTCAGCACCCAGCAAAGGCATTTGGCATCTCTGCTTTCCCATTTGTGGACTTCACTGTGCATACCCCATCCTGCTGGTAGATGTGGGGCAGGTTACTAGAGGAGAAGTGGGGGTGTGAGGGCTTCCGTGGGAAGCTTTGGATACAATCTTAGGTGGGATCATGACTGGCTTGGCCATAAAACTCTCCTCTGTGCTTCTCAAACACATGATCCCCCTCCGAGACCCACTCCCTATAGTGGCCTAACCCTCCATGCCAGTGCTTCTTAAACTATCTGTGGTAAAGATCCAGTTCTCTCTCCCTCAAACCATCCCGGACCTATATTCGCGTAGAATATAGTATAAAATGAACTACTAGAAAAATAAAAAAAGACATAAGATTTCAAGCCCAAATTTTATCTTAAGATTCTGCCGACATCACATGGCTGTCATGTTGTCAGTTTCTCAGCTCCTCCCCTCAGTGTCTGTTCATACAAACTGACAGTGGTCTCTAGACCTCGCCTTGAATAGCACTTATTAGGTAAGTGACCACAGGGAGGGAGACTTCTGAGCCTCACTTATTTATCTGTAAAAGGGAGCCAATAATATTTACTCTAGCATTTCAGAATTAAAGCAAGTCATTAAAGCGACTGATTGCCAGGCATATGGCAGGTATATCAGTATATGTCAGTATATGCCAGGTATCTACTATATGGTACTTCATTTCCCATCACACCTTCAGTGCCTGGAAAAAGATTATAGAAATTCGAGGATTACGAACTAATTTATTCTCTTATTCCTGGCCTTCGTAAAAGTAAGGATCATTAATAGATTCCTAGCAAGTCTGTGCATTAGAATCAGATCTGGAGATCTGGTTTCTTTCAGTGGGACCTGGAGTTTGGAATAGTTGATGTTCAGAGGACCAAATGCAGTTTCAGGCTTCGGTGCGCTTCTGTACCATCTTAGATTAGGTATATCTCACTAGGGATGTAAAGTCAAAATACTGTTGAATTCTGAAAAATAACATTGTTTTATGTTTCATTAATTTGTATGTTTTCAGTTTTTATAACTTTAATTTTTAAAAATTACATAAAACACAGCAGATTCCAGTCAAAATTTATACAGGGCACATTCATAGAGTCTCCATTCCTGTTTCCTCCATCCCATTCTTCTCTTTACCCTTGTGGGTAACCATTATTTGTTTTTGGTTTAACCCTTCGTTGTTTTCTTGTTCAGAGTATTTTAAAATATCCTTTATTACACATAAGATTCTCATATAAGGCTGTTAACATGTTATATTGTGGTTACATCCTGGCGATCTTCCCGCAGCAGTCCATCAGCAATCTTCTCCACTCATATTCACAGCCCTGTAGCAGTCTACTGTGTTTGTACCATAGTTCATTTCAGCAGCCCCCGTCGGTGGAGACTTGAGTTGTGCTGCACCCAGAATCATTAGCCATCAGAAATGTGCATCAAAACCACAGTGATACACCACTTCACTTACACTGGAATGCCTAATATAAAAGAGACAATAGCAAGTGTTTATGAGATTGTGGAGATGCTGGAACCCTCATACGTGGCTGGGTGAAAATGTAAAATTCTGGAAACACTGTGAAAACAGTCTGGCTGTTCCTCAAATGTTTATAATTGTCATGATCTAGCAGTTTGACCCCTAGATATATACCCAAGAACAACGAATACTTACATCCACTCGAAAACATGTCCATGCACATTCATAGCAGCATTATCATGATAACCTAAAGGTGGAAACAACACAAATGTCCATTAGTGGGTGAACAGAAAAATACAATGTGGCATACTCCTACAATGCACTGTTCACATCACTCAGCCATGAAAAGGAATGAAGCACTGATATGCTACAACAGGGAGGAATCTTGAGTGAAAGAAGCCAGGTTCAAAAGGCTACATAGCATTCAGGTTCTAGGACTCTGTGTATAGAAAATGTCCAGAATAGGCAAATCCAGAGAGACAGGAAGTAAATGGATAGTTGCCAAGGACTGGGAGTAGGGAAAAATAAGGAGTGACTGCCAGTGGGTATGGAGTTTCTTTTAGGGGTGAGAAAATGTTTGAAAATTTGATCTTGCTAGTGATTATATGACTCTGTGAATAGACTGAAAACCACCAAATTGCACACTTTAAAAGTGTGAATTTTGTGGTTTGTGATTATGTCTCAGTAAAAGTATTAAAAAATGAACTGGGCCAGGTGTGGTGACTCATGAGTGCAATCCTAGTGCTTTGGGAGACCAAGGCAGGAGGATCACTTGAGGCTGGGAGTTTGAGGCCAGCCTGGGCAACATGGTGAGACCTCATCTTTACAAAAAATAAAATGACAAACTGTGCTGTAATAAATAACCTTGTGTCACACACTATTTTATGTGGTAGTGTGTTTTTGATGTGTAATTTTAGCAATGTGGTTACTGGGTCACATGTCATTTTGCTGCTTATACCCAGTCCCCTTTCACGGGAGTTGTTCCATTGATCATTCCCTCCAGCAGTGTAGGAGAGTGCCTGTTTCCCTGTGGCCTCACCAATAGCATTTCTTGTCAGACTTGGTTATTTGTTAGTCTGGCAGGTAAGAAATGTGTGTAATTATAATTTGTCTCCCTCTTATGAGCAGGTTTGAATATATTCTGATGTCTTTATAGTTTATTTGTGTTCTTTTTGTGCCATTTCTGTTTCATGTGTCTCATCTGTTTTTCTATTGTATTGTTGATGTGGTTTAAATTTTTACAAGTTTTTGTATATTAAAGTATTAATCCTTTGCAAATATCTTCCAAATCTGTGATACCTTACAAATAGTTTTCCCAGTTTTCATTTGTCTTAAAAAAAAAAAAAAAAAAAAGCCGGGCGCGGTGACTCACAACTGTAATCCCAGCACTTTGGGAGGCAGAGGTGGGTGGATCGCCTGAGGTCAGGAGTTCGAGACTAGCCTGCCCAACACAGTGAAACCCCATCTCTACTAAAAATTCAAAAAATCAGCCGGGCGTGGTAGTGGGCGCCTGTAATCCCAGCTACTCCAGAGGCTGAGGCAGGGGAATCACTTATACCTGGGAGGCAGAGGTTGCAATGAGCTGAGATTGTACCACTCCAGCCTGGGCAATAAGAGCAAGACTCTGTCTCAAAAAAAAAAAAAAAAGTTAAATTTTAAAACCTTTTCCCTCTTGCTTCCAGGTTGAGTCATAGTCAGGAAAGCTTTTCCTGTTAACAGCTTAGAAAAGGAATACACCCATGTTTCTTTCTAGTACTTATTTTTTTCATTCTTTAAGTTTAGATCTCAGATCCATCTGGAGTTTATCCTGGTGAACGATGTCAGGAAGTGATCTACTTACATTCTTTTTTATACGGCTGCCCAATTGCCCCAACATTTTTTTTTTTAATTCCAGTGAAAAGAAAATGTATCACTTTTTGTTTACATGTCTGTTTTATATGGTTCCGGGTTGCTATAGGTATTTCAGATAATTGTGCAAACAGTATTATAACATTGAGTAAGAAAACACAAAGGAGCAACAAGTCATCTATAATCTGACTGTAGCCGTGCTGTTTTCAGTGTATAACTTATTTTCTTTCTCTCTAGGTAAATGAGCTGGATGGTATCCCGTTGATCCTGGACAACTGCAACGTCAGTGACAGTAACCCCTGTATCCTTGCCTGCGAATGACCATGCACTAGTCTGCAGCCAGGGCCTTAGCAAAACAAGTCCCTTTCCTTGTGTTCTTTCAGTATGTAGCTGGCTGCCTTGCTTGTTTGCTTGTCCTGAGAAGCAGATCATTTTCTCAGAGTTATGGTGCTGGAATATCACTTCTATAACCTTTGTACTATGGTAAGCTAAGTTTTTCAAGGTGAATAAGACATTTCAAATGGGCATGTGGCTGAAAAGCACTTAAAAACCTGGGGCAGAGGCAGCCCATGCAAGGCCTGTGCGGCCCATCACCAGTGTCACCTTTCCCATGTGTGTGTGGTCTTCAGAGCAAACGTGATCAATTGTGTATTGTTTTGCTGTAGAGATTCTGAGTATTCAGTCCTTTGGAAGAGCTATTTTAATAAGGGTTTGGCAACGTAGAAACATGAGGAGCACTCTGGCTCCCTAGCAAGAGGAAGGAGTACTTCAGTGGCACTGAATTCTCGTCTTCAGAGGGGTCGTCCTGCAGCCCTCTGCTGCAGAAGCTGGGAGCTTTGGCTCTTGCCCTAGCTTGAGTTGGCCACCCTTGCTGGAGGGTGTTCTGCAGGGACCCTGCTTTTTTCCTACTACTTCAAGTAATTGTACTATACAAAGCTAACCTAGTACGGTGGTTGAGTGACCAGGGACCAGATACAGCTTGTTTAGATTTGAGATAAAACCTACTGTTTAATTTCACGAACTTCCCTGGTAAGAGCCAGACTCAGCTGTGTCCCTCGTCCTGGTCACCGCATGGTCCTGTGCTCATTACCTGAGGGTGGGGCGGGGCAGGGGGAATAAGGCTACTACAAGGACTTCAGGAGTGTAGCCTGCGGGAGGCAGTGAGGAGCCCAGCCTAGCGCTGACTGAGGAGGGGGTCATTTAAAAAATCAAACTCCCTGCTCTATGGCTTCTGCCAAGAAGAGAAAAGGAGCTGATGAAAATCATGTGTTTCAAAGTAAGTAGACTGAGCAGTGCTTACTGTTTGTGATACTGTCATTTGTCTGATTAGCAGTAGAAAACAATCTTATTTTAAAGAGCACAGTAGCTTGTAAGTCTGGTCAGGAAAAGACAGATACACAGCCTCAGAAGACTCCTCTTCAGGGTAAAGCAGAGTTGGTTCAGTGCTTGGCATTGTGGTGAGTCCCTGTAGGTTTTGTTCATTAAAGAGTGTTGACAATTTTTTAGCCCCAAAAAAGGAAAGAAAAAAGAAGAAAGCTTCTAGTCACAGGAAAGCAGTAGAGGAATGTTCAGGTACAACTGCAGATATTGCATTTCCCGATGAAAAGGATGATTTATTATGAAAAAAGAAATTCATTCATAGTTTACTTTGAGTGAATTCTCCGAATTGACCTTAAGACCAAAAAATAAAAAGACTGTTGTCCACGAGCACGTCGTAGGCCCACAGATGCTCTCGGCACCTTCCACATTGGGGTCCTCCCTGCCAGACAGCCATTTGTTCATTCACTTGTTCCTCCAGGAAACATTGATTCAGTCCCTCTTGTGTGTTTACACCCATTGCCGTGTTGAACCCTGACAACACCATGAAGCAGATAACTATTATCGTCATCCCTATGTTGTAGATAACGAAATAAAACTGAGCCTCTAGCCTGCCCAGAGGTCAGAACCAGATTTTAAACATGTAAGTGCCTGACCCTTAGCCACTTCCCCACACTGGCTTCTTACAAGTCACTGGGAGGAGACAGAGCGCATGCAGAGAACCACATAAACACACTCATGTAGTAGAGAAATAATTCAGACTTACACATTTAAAAATGTATATGGATATCTGTATTGTTAGCTAGATAACTGGCTTTTAGAGTGATAACCAGTGAAACATTGCAAGATCACGGAATCTCCTCTGAATCATTAAGAAAAGGTAAAATACCACAAATATCTTTAGTGTTCATGTGTATTCAGTAATTCTTTGGAGTTTTATTTATTAAGCCTACCAGATTTTAAAGGCATATAAAATGTAGTAAGATATGAGACACATAGTGAAATATCAGCACAAAGGGAGAATGATAGCTGAATGGTCAGAAATGAAAAAGCATTGCAGCCTAGAGATTCTGTTTTCAAATATGAGCTCTAAATTAAAATCTGGCCTTTGTAGTAGTAAAGCAAATAAGGACATGATACAGATTACAAATTTTACCTTATTCCGTAGGTAAATCCACATTGATGCTCCTTCCAGACTATTCTCAGAGAATTATCCGGTGATTCTGACTTTACTCCTCACTTCCTGTTCACTCTTTTCCACCCTTTCTTGTGCTTTTCTTTAATTCATGAAAATAATACATCTATATGGGGGTTTTTAAATATCAAAAGGTATTCCGTAAGGGAACAATGTCTCTAGCTCCACTTTCTACACTTTTTGATTCACTCTCTTCTTTTTTAGTAGTTACTTTTGTATGTCTAAATAATATGCTTTACTGGTTTTTCTTGGTATATCAAGTTTTGGTGTGACCTGTTTATATTATGATATGAGCATTGAGCTTCTGTACACCACCTCCTCCCCTCCTTACCTCGTGCTTCCACTGGAGTTAGGACCGCACATCCTGTTCCCTGTTGCCCATGCTGTAAATGAGGCTTAGCATCTTCTAAAGTGTTTGCTATTTGAGGGGTGTGTGTGTGTGTGTGTGTGTGTGTGTGTGTGTGTACACATTACAGTGTGCTTGGTCAAACCTTTTGCCCATTGGGATATTTTTCTTTATTATTTGTTTGTTAACACATCTTTATATATTCTAGATTGAAGTTCTTTGTCAGCTATATGTGTTGCTAATATTTTCTCTTTCCTGTTCTGTGATTATCTTGTCATTTTCTTTATAGTTTCTTTGGAATAACAGAAGTTCTTAACTTTATTCAAATTCATCATTTTTCCTTTATGGTTAAGGTTTTTTGCACATGTATCTTGTTTTAAGAAGTATTTCTTTACCCTGAGGTTATGATGATAATAATATATTATCTTTTGACTGCTTTATAGTTTTACCTCTTATATAAAAGTCTGTAATTCATTTAGAGTCAGCTTTTGTGTGTGGAATGTGTTAGGGTCTATTTCTGTCTCTCCACAGTCAGGGTAATTGTCCTGGCCCTAGTTACTGAAAAGAACATGCTTTTGTTGCCTGTAGTGCCCCCTTTATCAGAAATATTCGTATAAGTTTGGGTCTGTTTGTGGACTCTGCTTTCTTTTCCATTCATCTTTTTTGTCTATCCCTGCACCAGTATGATGGTGTTAATTACTATAGCTTTCCAACATGCCTTGATAACGGATAAGTCAGTTCTTCCAGTTTGTCTCTTCTTTTTTAACAGGTTAGGACTATTTTTGGCCATTTATATTTTTCCATAAAAGTTTTAGAATCAGCTTGTTAAATTCTACACATTTGGTCATGTGCACATGCACATACATATATATACCTGTACATGTACAAATATCTCATACACCACTGATGAAAACAATTTAAAACCCTCACATACTGAGTTAGTAATTGAAATTGCATTGACTAAAATGAATTTGATGAGAGTTGACATACAATACTGAGTTTCCAACTCATGAACATGTTATATCTGTCCACTTATTTGGGATTATTAATTTGCAATTTTACTCTTTTCTGTATACTTCTTGAACTCTATTGCATGGATTTTGGCATGTATTATTTTGTTGCCATTCATTTAAATGTTTTTCAGCTTTTATTATAACTTCTTTTTTGACCCGTGGATTATTAGAAATCCATTTCTAAACAATTCAGAATTGTTTAGTTATCTTTTGGAGTTTGATTTCTAGTATAAATGCATTGTGATCAAATAACCTTGATAGCCTCTGTTTTATGAAATGTATTGAGACTTGATTTGTGACCTAGTAATATGGTCAGTTTTTGCAGATGTTCTATGTGAGCGTGAAAAGCACATCTGTTTTCCAGTACTGGGGTATAGTAATTTATATACATATATTAGGTCAAGTTTGTAAATGGTGGTATTTAAAACTTTTATGTTTTTACTGATATTTTTGTCTACTTTGATTTATCAGTTAGAGAGAGAGGTGTTTTAAAATATCAACCTATGATTGTGGATTCATCTAATTTTCTTTTCATTAATACATTTTCCCTTTATATGTTTTGAGGCAAGGTTTTTAGGTAAAGGTGTATACTAGGTCCTGAGAAATAGTCCTGTTATCATTATGAAGTGACCCTCTTTATCTCTAAAAATTATTTTCTGCCTCATATTAATACAGCTGTCCTGGATTGCTTTGGATTGGTGTTTACATGGTATAATTTTATCAGTCCTTTTATTCTCAACCTTTCTGTCTGAGATGTGTTTCTTGTGTAAAGTACATACAGTCACGTGCCACATAGTAATGTTTTGGTCAACACAGACCCATATTCAGCCTTGGTCTCATAAGGCTGTAATAGTGTATTTTTACTGTACCTTTTCTATGTTTAGATCCACAAATACTTATCATTGCATTACAGTTGCCTACAGCGTATTAAGTATAGTTACATGCTGTTTAAATGATCTTTTGAAACCAAAATCAGAGGAATGATTCTCTCTGACTCTCCCATTTCCCACCCTGCCTTGCATAAGCTCGCCCCTGTTCACAGAGACTCCTGGACTGCCCATCATCCTCAAACTAGGCCTAGTCTGTCACATTCTAAAAGGTACTCTTCATCTGTATCCACTGTCATTTTCCCTTTCCCCAGCATTCCCCAGGCACACCGACAGTTTTGTTTCCGACAAGGGTCTGAGTTCCCTTGTGAAGGCAGCCATCCGAGCGTATCTCTGCCTGTGCTCCTCCCAGGCTCGGTCATCCTCCTGCTTCACACCCAGCATCCTGTGTCTCTTCTCTCAAGTCCCAGCCCACACAGGGGCTCCCGCCAATCCCTGCCAAAACTTGTTCTGTTCCTTCAGCTCATCACAGGTTATTGTTAAATATGTGTGCATTTATTTCTGGATTACCTGCTGGATTAGGTTTTTAAGGACAGGGATCAATTTTTCTATGTTTCACCTCAATATAAATATACCTTGTCTCGCATGTAGTAGATAACAAAAAAAAAAAAAAAACATTTCTTAGATAGATATCTGAATGGGAAAAGGAAAGAACAAATAAATGAGCAAACAGCAGCTTGGTGAAATGTGTGTGTGTGCGTGTGTGTGTGTGTGTGTGTGTGTGTGTGTATTTATTTGGGGGGAGAAGGTGGTTCTAAGCCCAGGAGAAATTTCTCCCATGGGTTCTTTGACTCTGGTAAATTAAGTATGCTTGGTTTGTCAGTCATATTATTTAAAATTTGGTTTAACCCATTTTTCTAGTGATTAACACCAAGCTTTTATTGTACTTTAATTTTAGTATTTTGTGTTAAAAGCAATAGATATTTTGGGCATGCTAAGACTAGGAATCAGTGTTGATGTCTAATATCTACTAATAACAGTATCACTCTTCTCTGAACACTGTGGATAATGTCCTCCTTGGAATAAGGGTGAGGCCCGGGATGCCTTTGGGTAGAAGTCCACCCGTGCCCCACGGGACATCTGCAGTGAGGACTGCGTAGAAGATTCCTCTTTCTCGGCCACCCTAGGTATTAGGAAATCCAAGCTGGCCTGTCAGAGCAGACTAGAACCAAAAACTGCCCCAAGGTAGGGCTGGGGCTACAAGGGTTCCCTTTCCATTTCTTGGAGGTAGCTTTTAGAGACGACTGGGGATTTCCAAATCCAGGGAAAAGGCACCAGCTCCAAGGAGAAGCTTAACTCTGAAGGACCGCCCTGGCTGCTGCTGCCTCAGGGACACGAGCCCAGCTAGTGCCCAGCTGTTCACTCACCCAGCTCACTTTTGGGTCACCCACAGTAATGACACAGTAGCCAGTGCCATCGGAAAATTCCAGCTCTGCTACCACAGAGGCAATTTCTTATTTGTCAGTTTATTGTGGGATTTTTTTGTTGTTGTTGTTTCCAAATAGAAACAGCTGAACTTTATTTGAAGTGTTTTTCTTTCATTCTTTTTTGATCTGTGTTTTGATCTGTTGTCCTTGATGTGGGTTTTTTTTTTTTTTTTCATATTGTTTTTATTGGGGGGAGGGGGCGGGGACAGGGATAGAATGAGAATCCAGACTGGGTCATTCTGGTTTTTTTTTTTTCTTTTTCTCCTTTTCTTCATTTCTTTTTTTAATTGAAACACTTAATTTGTAAGAAAATAGAATTTGCTTCCATACAGAAATATAAGTTTATAGGAATAATCACTGGAACAGTAGTTTCCCCAGTAATTCTATGCTGAGGAAGAATGGCACGGTGGCAAGGGCATCAGCCCGGTAGCCAGGCAGACCCACACTCAAGTTCTGCCACTCCTTAATTTCCGAGCATTGCACCCAGTCTCTCCATGTTTTAGCTTTGTCTGTAAAATGGGACCTACCCCGACAGGGTTATAGTGAATGTGAAATGTTACCATGCTTATAAAGTGCCCAGAAATAGTTTCTCAACAATTAAGTGTTTTTGTACAAATATCCTATGTAGCTGTTCATTCCTATGAGAAAGGTAAATTTTCATCTGTGATTGCACTGCATGTCATTGGTGAAACTCAAATAATAATATCACCAAACAGAATAGAGTCCAGAAACAGATTCACACACACCCAACAAAAGCCTCACTGAAGTTCACTGAGAAAAGGATGGTTTTTCCCATAAATGGTGCTGGAGCAATTTAATGTCCATAATGGGGAAAAAATGACATGGGATTCCTAACTCACACCATTCAGAAATGTTCATTCAAGAAGAATTATGGACCTCAGCGTGAATAGTAAAACAAGAGTTTCTAGAAGAATCACAGAAGACTTTGGTTATTATCTTGGATTGGGCAAAGGTTTCTTAAACAAGGCACATAAAGCCTACCTAAAAAGCAGTAACTGTAAGAGAAAAGACTTTGAAATTATGTTTGCATTACATATATTTCACAAAGGATAAGGACTTCTACAGAACAACAGGAAAAGAAACAGTTCAGTTTTAAAAATGGACAAAAGACTTTCATGCCATTCACAAGAGAAGAAATCCAGATGGTCAGTAAGTATATGGAATGAGTTCAGCATCATTAGTCATCAGGGAAGTGCAGATTTAATCCACAAGTAACCACTAGACCCCAGCAGAATGGCTAATAAAAGCCTCAGCGGTACTCAGTGATGGCAAGGATGTGGAGTAGCCTGAACTTTAATACGCGATGGTGGGACGTAAACAGGAAGAATTGTGTTGGAAGGCTTTTTGGTTGGGAGTGTCTGCTAACATTAAACATATACTTGTTCTGTGAACCAGCAGTTTCACTCTAGTATATACCCCAAGAGAAATGCATAAACTTGTTTATTAGAACAAGGGTCCCCATCCCCCCAGCTGCAGATCTAGTACTGGGCAGCACAGCAGGAGGTGAGCAAGCATCACCACCTGAGCTCCGTCTCCATCAGATCAGCAGGAGGTGAACGAGCATCATCACCTGACCTCCATCGCCCATCAGATCAGCAGGAGGGAGTGAGCATCATCACCTGAGCTCCATCGCCCATCAGATCAGCACGAGGGCGTGAGCATCATCACCTGAGCTCCGTCTCCCATCAGATCAGCACGAGGTGAACGAGCATCAACACCTGAGCTCCATCGCCCGAGCTCCATCGCCCATCAGATTAGCAGGAGGGAGTGAGCATCACCGCCTGAGCTCCGTCTCCCATCAGATCAGCAGGAGGTGAACGAGCATCATCACCTGAGCTCCATCGCCCATCAGATCAGCACGAGGGAGTGAGCATCATCACCTGAGCTCCATCGCCCATCAGATCAGCAGGAGGGCGTGAGCATCATCACCTGAGCTCCATCTTCATCAGATCAGCACGAGGTGAACGAGCATCATCACCTGAGCTCCAATCACCCATCAGATCAGCAGGAGGGAGTGAGCATCACTGCCTGAACTCCATTGCCCATCACATCAGCAGGAGGGAGTGAGCATCACCACCTGAGCTCTATCGCCCATCAGATCAGCAGGAGGTGAACGAGCATCACCACCTGAACTCCATCACCCATCAGATCAGCAGGAGGGACTGAGCATCATCACCTGAGCTCCGTCTCCCATCAGATCAGCACGAGGTGACCTGCGCTCTGTCTCCCGTCAGATCAGTGACGGCATTAGATTCTCATGGGATTGTCAACCCTATTGTGAACTGCACATGTGAGGGGTCTAGGTTACATGTTCCTTATAATGCCTTATGATTTGAGGTGGAACACTTTCATCTGAAACCACACACCCCCCTAACCCGTCGCAGAAAAATTGTCTTCCATGAAACCAGTCCCTGGTGCCAAAAAGACTGGGGACTGCTGCATTGGGAGACGTGCAGGAGTGCTCACAGCAGCCTTATTCTTCAGAGCCCCAAAGTGGAAGTAACCTAGATAGGCAGTGGTGGGATAGGGAGTTTAACTGTGGCGTGTTCATGTCGTGAAATACTATACAGCAGTAAAGAGGAGTGATACTAGCCTTATACCGCGTGAAAGAAGCCAGGTTCAAAAAGACCATGTACTGTATGATTCATCTATGTGAAGTTCAGGAACAGGATTCATCTATGGTAATAGAAGTCAGAATATTAGTTATGTGGGGTAGAAGTGTAGGGATTGGCAGGGGAGGAGGGTGCTGGATATGGTTGAAGTCTTCCTCTGGGAGTCACGTGGAAGTACGCATATGAAAGAACTTACCTGAGGTGAGCAATGCAGGTAGCGGACATTCTGCTGCACTCGTATTAAAATTGTTTAAATCATTTATTGAATGCTTTCTGTATGCCAAATCCTGTGCTACATTTTCAGAATAGTTCTCTTTGGGTTTTTGTTTTGTTTTCACATCGTCCCTCCCTCCCTTCTTCCCTTCCTCCTTTTCTTCCTTCTCCCCTCCCCATTTCGTGATGTCACTGAAACAGTCCTCTTTGATGGGAAAACTTGTTTCCATTTTACAAGGGAGAAAATGAAAGCTCAAAGAGTTACAGTAGCTGGTCCAAGCTCTCCCAGCTTGTGTTTGATGGCCAGGGTGTAAGCCCAGCTTTCTCTGACTCCAAGGCTTTGGTCCCAGTTCAGCTGCCTAAACTCCATACAGGCCCTTCATTCATGTGAAGGATGAATGTCACAGTGTTTTCTTCCATTGTAATTCCTTGAGGGACAGGTGATATACATCTGTGTTGGATACAAAATCTTTCATTAATCCTACTGAGCATCTAGCACATAGTAACCACTCAATAAAATTCACTGCCTGGCTGGACATGGTGGCTCATGCCTGTAATCCCAGCTCTTTGGGAGGCCGAGATGGGTGGGTCACTTGAGGTCGGGAGTTTGAGACCACCTAGCCAGTAAGGTGAAACCCTGTCTCTACTAAAAAAAAAAAGAAAAAAAAATTAGCCAGGCCTGGTGGCATGTACTTGTAGTCCCAGCTGCTTGGGAGGCTGAGGCAGGAGAATTGCTTGAATCGGGAGGCGCAGGTTGTGGTGAGCTATTGTGCCCTTGCACTCCAGCCTGGGCATTGCAGCAAGACTCTATCAAAAAAAACCAAAAAACAAAAAACAAAAACACTGTCCTGTTTTGATCTTAGATCATAATCAGAGGAGAGTGCTGAGCACTGAGGTATCTGTTTCTTGGGAAACATACCTCTCCCATTTCCCACTCTTTCCTCCTTGTAGACTTGGATTATGTAGGTCTTCTCTCAGAGTTCTTCCTAGACCCCTTCAGTGAACTGAGTGCCTCTATTTGGTGTGTTATGGTTGGATTGGGTTGCTCTGCCTCTCCCTGAACACAACACACCAGAATACCCAGATATGTAACCTTTCCCTCCAGGAAAGTTGATCCCAGGAGGGAACTGTGTCGTCTTGCTCCCCTCCCCGAGTGCATTCCCGACATTGGACTCCGTGAACCCAGGGGGCTGTTTCCAAAATGTGCTCCAAAGCATATTCTGTCTGTAGTATCTAACAGGTAACAGATAATATATGGGAGAAGCCTTCTTTTAATAAAATGTGGGAAAGCCTGTGTAAAGCAGGTGTTCTGGCTTGCAGAACCTCACGGAGTCTTTATTAGTCATAGGTGCGTTTTGGAGCTTCCATTTGGGAAATTCTGGACTGTAGTGCCACATTTTTGGGATTGCAGGAATCTTAGAATAAACGTAGAAACGTGTTCTGTTCTGTACTCTTCTTGGTGGAGAATCTAGCCTAGTATCGGGCCTGCCAAACAGCAGCCAGAAGGAGGCTGCTCAGGGAAGTGTCTTAAACACCTTGGCGCAGCTGGCTAGGCTCGGTGTGGTTTGTAAAAGATAGCAATGAATTTCCATGCCAGGGAGCACCTGCTCTGTGTTCACAAAGCAATGTATATCTTCTTTAATACCTCACTTTGCCCATCTGGACGTTTTTTTGATGCCATAAATGACTAGGACATCTTCCTGCCAAAGCCAGCCTTTCTTCCTCTGCAGGGGAGGCCTCTCTTCTGCTTGTTTCTACATTGTCAGGATTAAACAGCTGATAAGCACTATGTGTTAATTGTTCAGTTATTGAAAATCCATTAGTGCTATTTTGCTTTTAAGAAATAATCTTTTGGTATGGCGTCCCATTGATTTGCTTTTTGTTTGTCTGTTTTGTTTTTTGGGGTTTTTTGTGAGACAGAGACTTGTTCGGTCACCCAGGCTGGAGTGCAGTCGTGCGATCTTGGCTCATTGCAGCCTGCGCCTTCCAGGTTCAGGCGATTCGCGTGCCTCAGCCTTCTGAGTAGCTGGGATTACAGGCACGCATCACCACGCCTGACTAATTTTTGTATTTTTAGTAGAGACGGGGTTTCACCATGTTGGCCAGGCTGGCCTCGAACTCCTGACCTCAAGTGATCCTCCCGCCTCGGCTCCCAAAGTGCTGGGATTACAGGCGTGAACCACTGTGCCCAGCCTTAATTTTTTTTTAAGTTGTATAGTAATTCTCCCACCCTCGACTAGGGTGATTTATCTGCATAAACCAGATCAATGAAGACAAACAGGTGCACACACTGAAGGTGATTTCACAGGTGAGCGGAGACCTCCCAGGGCCCTGTGTGAGTGAAGGGAGTTGATTGCAGGGGACAGGACTGTGAGATGAGTTGGCGCTGTTCCCAGCCCAGACCAGTAAGAGTAGCCTACTGCTGCCCACTGCCTCCACTACCCAGATGCAGGAGTGACCATTCAAACAGACCCATCCCCAGTGAAAGAGTGAGGAGGACCTGTTTCAGCCAACCCTCCTAGTATCCCTGCAGTGGGCTCCTGGGGCAAGAAGCTGGAAGTTGGAGGAGAAGGACATGCTGGAATGCATAGGCGTTCAGAAAAGGGACTTCCTTTCCTCAGGTGTTTTGGCAGGTAGTCCCAACGGTTTTAAAATGAGACTGTACAAGTAAGTATTCCAAGTTCTGCTCCTTCAGATTTTGTCTACGTAGCTTTTAGTTTTGTGCCCCTCATTTTCTTAAATCTCCAGAATCACGGGCTAGAAGCTAAAGCCATGTCAGCACATTAGGAGTTTTGCAGTGTACAGATTAGCAGACAGCCCGGCTTCACTGTTGAACTGTAACTCCTGGGCTGTTTTATTTTGAGATTATCATTCCTATCAGGAAGGGTTATATTCTCTGTACCAGTTATTCTAGGACCATTACATTAAAAAACAAAAACTTCTTGGGCCTGTTGGATTCTGTGAAGGATTGTTTGAAGGAAGATCTCCACTGGGATTTATAAGCAGGCACTCCTTATTTCCTTATCCAGGAAACAGAAAGGCCGTGTGTTATAGTGGGGTCACCGAGCTAAGGAAGATACAAGCTCTGATCACCGTCTGGTTGGAGAAACAGGCCATAATAATACAGGACAGAATGCTAAGGGGTGGTGGAAGGAAGCCCAGCCTGCTCAGAGGCTCTGACCCAACCTGCACGTCTCTCGTTTGTGTTTCTTCCGATAAGCAACTTGGACTCTGAGAAACCTGGAGGGAATTCAGAGGTCTGCTTTTCTACCTGGAGTTGACTGCTTCCTATGGAGTGAGACAGGTGGCTGGAGGGAAAGGGAAGCTTCTGGCTGCTTTGGGCTTTCTGATCCTTCTGGTTTTGTGGATTCACATTATCCCTTCATTGGGAGAAAGTATAAAAATAAAGCTAACTTTTAGATGTGCTCACCTTTTCAACTCCTACCATTCTTTAGTTTTAAAATCTTCACTGAGGTCAAGACAAAAGATGTTGGACCCCATGGCCACAGGCATTGCCAGGGTGGTTTGCATACCCGGCCATCCCAACAATGGTGGTTGGTTTTTGTGAGCTGCCAGGAAAGGCTTCTTGGGAAATGGACAGACCTTTTTTTCAGGGTTAACTGAGCACAGCTGAAAGCAGGCCCTATGCTGTGAAAGAGCCTCATTGGTGGACAGAAGCCAGGGAAAAGCACGAATAGAAATGGATCGAGTTTCGACCACAAGGACTCAGCCTTGCATTTGAGATTTTTCACGAGTATGACGAGCCTTACTTTTACAAGAGACTCTCGCTTCATCTTTGGAAAATGGCCTAACCTTAACGTTCTCCTAGAAGCTCAGAGAATGATGACTTTGTCAGATTCAGATAGAGATACGAGTATGACGAGCCTTACTTTTACAAGAGACTCTCGCTTCATCTTTGGAAAATGCCCTAACCTTAACGTTCTCCTAGAAGCTCAGAGAATGATGACTGTCAGATTCAGATAGAGATGTGCACTTTCTGAAGATAGGAAAAGCGTAAAGAAAAGTCAAAACATTTTCTCAGTTTTTTGAGAGAAGCCAAAATATATCAGAATCAAAACTACTTCCTTCGTATTTCTCTCCTAAAGCACTTGTGGAAACGAGAACAATTGCCAGGCACAGCGGCTCACACTTGTTATCCCAGCTACTCAGGAGGCTGAGGCAGGAGGATCACTTGAGCCTGGGAGTTTGAGAGCAGCCTGGGCAACATAGTGAGATCCATCTCTTTAAAAAAAACAAACGAATCTAGCACAGATATTTCCTCCAGGCATAACTGGGAAGCACCAGGAAATCCTAATGGGTTTTCAGGAAGAAAATGATGATTGTGAAAGACCCCAGCCTCCTCCCCGTCCTGGGTTTCTGATGCGGGAAAAGGACCTCACAGCAAGTCAGGCACCTGAGCTGGGAAGGTGCTGCACATCGTGGGTGACATTTGTGAGTCACCACAACAGTGCAGCCCACAGAGTTAGGGAGAGTTTTGGGGGCGGGGTGGGGGCTGTGTTTCTTGGTGCCGTCCACCTGATGGAACCTGTGAACTGCATTTGGCAACTTCCCCTCACACTCCAGGTCTCAGTTCAGTCATCCTAGTTGTTTAAAAACTTCTTGTGTTTATTTTGAAATGTAACATGTGTACTGAAAAGTGAAACCAATATGTATGTATACACTTGGCAAATAATTATAAACCAGACATCCATGTACCAACACTCGACCAACAGGTCGAGAGGCAAAAGCACTGCCAGCCTTCCCTGAAGAATCCATCCAGTCTTCCACTGGCCTGACCAGCGCCAGGCCTTCCCTGCTCGGCCCTAGCGTCAGCTCCAGAGTGTGTCTAAACCATGTACGGTAGGTAGGCCATCTTTGAAATTCATATAAACGGAATCATAGCTTGCATTCTTTTGTTCCAAAATCATGATAGGGAGATGCGCCAAAATTGTTGTGTGTGTTCTATTGTATAGCATTTCATTGCAAGAAAATTTAGCATTTTTGCCTTCTACTGTTGGTGGACATTTGTCGTATTTTCACTTCGGGATTGTTACAGTAACACTGTAACACTAACAATCCCGAAGCGAAAATATGACAGTTATTTCTGTGGACATCCTGGTACAGTGTATGTGTCCTGCTACACATACGTATGGGTGTTTTCCTAGGCATAGGATTTCTGGGTTTTAGGGCATGTATATCTTTATTTTAGATGATGCCAAACGCTTCAGAGTACTGGTACCAATTTTCCATCAGCAATATATGAAAGTTAGCTTCACTCTACCTTCTTGCCAACACTTGGTGCAGTCAGACTTTTTAATATTTGCAGTTCTGATGAGTATACTATGTTGTGATTTTATTTGAATTTCTCTCTCTCTCTCTCTCCTTTTTTTTTTTTCATGATCTCAGCTCACTGCAACCTCTGCCTCCCAGGTTCAAGCGATTCTCCTACCTCAGCCTCCTGAGTAGCTGGGATTATAGGTGCCCACCACCACACCTAGCTAATTTTTGTATTTTTGATAGAGATGGGGTTTCACCATGTTGGCCAGGCTGGTCTTGAACTCTTGACCTCAGGTGATCCGCCCACCTTGGCCTCCCAAAGTGCTGGGGTTGCAGGTGTGAGCCCCAGCGCCTGGCTGAATTTCTGTAATATTAATAAACACATTTTTGTGATTTTTGGCTATTTGGATTTCCTGTTTGTTGAGATTTTTTGCCCATAATTATGTTTGGTGTTTTAAAAACTGATTCTTAAGAACTTTTTTCTGTATCCAGGATTAAAATTATTTGTTTAGTTGTATGTGTTGAAATAGTGTCTCCCATCCACCTTTGTTCTTACTTTCCTCACAGTGTCTTATTATTTCATTGAGGTATAACTTAAATATAGTAAACTGCAAAAGTTTTAAGTACATATCTTGACATAAGGATACACCGATGTAAGCATCACCCAGGTGGAAATACAGAACATGCCCTTCTCCCTAGAAGGCTTCTTGAGTGTCCCATCTCCCTCACTGTCAATCCTCAGACCTAACTTCTGTTCTGACTTCTGTAGTGTTTTAAGAAATAAAAATTTCCAATTTTTATGTCAAATTTATCAGTCCTTCTATGGTTAGTGATTTTTGTGTCTTATAGAAGACTCTGAGGTCATAAAAGTATTCTAAAGGCTTTACAATTTTGTCTTCTACCTAGATTTGTAATCTATCAGAATTGTAGGTCTTATTTATGGTGTACAATAGGGATTCTATTTTTTTTTCTTAATTTCTCCTTGTGGTTATGCAGTTGTTTTAGTATTTAAAAACCTTCCTTTCACCCGTGGCTCTGCAGGACCACCTTGTCATAAAGCATTGTCCAAGAGGCATCTATTTCCTGTGTTCTCTTCTCTGTTCAGTATGTTGGTCTTTTTCTCTATCCCTGCCCTGATACTATACTCTTTTAATCACTGTGACTTTATGATCTTGGTATCTGTTAGGGCAAATTTTGAATGTTAACCAACCTTTCATATATTATCCTTCTTATATGTTGCTGGATTCAGTCGATTGCTTTATCATTAGGTTCATTCATTTATTCAGCAGTATTTATCAAGTAGCTGATATGTGCTGCACACTGTTCTAGCTGTTAGGGACATAATAGTTGATCAAAAAAGAGACACAGTCTGCTCTCTGAAGGTTTCAGTGTGGTGAGTGGGCACACCGCGTGCTAGGCTTGGGGGCAGACACTCAGGTCACCTGGGAGACTCTGTGCCCTCAGCATGTTGTGACATGCCCTCGCTGGGTCTGTCAATTATATTTTTTGGTGAGCTCCTTGAGAGCAAAGCACATCACGTTTACTTTTTTGTTTTCTTCTGTTTTGGCAGTCCCTGGCACATAGTGGCGTAGTGGGTATGCAGTAAGTTCTGGAGCAGGGACTTACCTTTCTACCTTCCTTTGCCTTCCCCACGCTCTTACCTGTTGAGTGTAGTCAGCCCTTCCTGTTTTCCCTTCCAGCACTCTGGTCCTCCTCTCCTACTATCCCACCCTGCCCCTGCACCTCACAAAGACCTGCACATACTGTTCCTCTGACTGGAGTTCTCCCCTTTCTACATTTGGCCAACTCCTACTCACCTTTCAGTTTAATTTAAATGTTATTTTTAAGATAAGTCTTTCATGATTCAAACTCTTAAGGCCCCCTTTTTATTGTTACACCTTATCCTGTAATTTAACATTGTAGCTTTTATAGTACTTTGTAATTATGTGTTGATTTCTCTGTGTCTAACTCCTCCAGGCACTGAATTGATACTTAGAGTAAACATAGGTACCATCTCTGCTCCTTCCCCCTTCCGTAGTGACTGTCTTTACTTCCATTTCTTAGTTGAAAATTGGTAAAGGGAGAATGAGGAAACTGAGAATCGTGTCATATTTAATGAAATCTTCAAGTGGCATCAGATGCTAGTTGGGAACAATGACTTAAAAAATGCATTAAACACATCACATATCCATGGGTGTATGGTGGCCGTCAGAAAACAAATGGTGTTGATAACCGAATTGATAGAGGTTTTTATCTCTGGACAGAGGTAATGTCATCTAACTTTTTCTGTGATCTCCAGAATCTATAACCTGTCTTTGTTAACATCAAGATAAATACCTTATAACAATAACAGTAATAACAGATTTGTGTGGGAGAGGGTTCAGGGAAATTCATGGAGTGGGAGGTCCCAGGAATCGTATCTTTTCACCTAGACAACATTTGTACTGAATCTGATATTACTGTTTTGGTAATCTGGAGTCCATTGTGGTCTTGCAGTGTCCATGAGAAGGCTTGAATGGTAAAGTGCAGTTAACTTCAGTCAATTTCAGCTCTAGCACAGGGGCAGCTATTCCTCTTTCATCCCCAGGCCTATGGCAGACATCTGTACACTGTTCCTAGAGCATCTTGCAAACAGCTTGTGGGAGCCAGGTAGGGTGGGCAAGAAGGACCCTGTCCTGCAAGTATCTGGGGTCAATGCTCTGCTGACTGGTTGCAGCTTTTAATCACAGAGGTGTAGGCAAAGGAGTATAGACTATTATTGTTACAAGTCCTTCCACCTCTGGCTGAAGTGGCTTTCTGGGAATTTAAGGCCAACACCCTTCCCTTTATTTTTCCTTTCCATCTTTTGGGAACCAGGCATTAAATACTAGGACATTGAAAAACGAGTGTATATGCAGGGAAAATTAGAAAGTTACCATAGATGGCCAAGGAATAGCATAGGCTCAGAGAAGACCTGAGAAGATCTTACATTTACACCTCAGGCTTATCTTTGGCATAGAGAAAGCCTACAACAATCCAGAAATAATAATAATGAACAGTAACAAAAGTAGCAAACACTTCAACTTAAGAGTCTGAATCCTAGAGTTACCACAGTATTAGTCAGATGTCCCATCTGAAAAACAGTCATAAGGCATACATAAGGAACAGGAAAGTAGGCCCATTCAAGGGGGTGAAAATGAAACAAACAAACCGTTCTTGGATTCATCTACTATATTTTAAAACACGTCTTACTAAAGATGCCCAAGGAATTAAAGGAATGTGTGTAGAAAATCAGTAAAACAATATATGGACACACCCAGACTCAGTGGCTCACACCTGTAATCCCAGCACCTTGGAAGGCCGAGGCAGGCAGATTGCTTGAGCTCAGGAGTTTGAGACCAGCCCGGTAACATGGCAAGACCCCGTCTCTACAAAAAATACAAAAATTAGCCAGGTGTGGTGGTGTGCATGTGTAGTCTCAGCTACTTAGGAGGCTGAGGTGGGAGGATATCTTGAGCCCAGTAGGTGGAGGTTGCAGTGAGCTGAGATTGTGCCAGTATGCTCTAGTCTGGGCAACAGAGCCAGACCTTGTCTCTAAATCAAAACAAAAAGCCCAGTATGGACAAAATGAAATGTCAACAAATAGAAGACCTGAAGATAAAGAGAAATTCTGGAGCTGAAAGTACCATACCTGAAATAAATTTACTAGAAGGATTCAAAGAAATATTTGAGCAGGCAGAAGGAAGATAGGACTATGGAAAATATTAAGTCCAACAAGCAGACAGAAAAATGATTCCAGAAAAGTGAACAGAGCCTGAGGGATATGCGGAACACCATCAGGCCAACCAACATATGCATTGTGGGAAATAAGGAAAAAGAGAGAGAGGGGTAGAGAGGCTATCTGAAGAAATAAGGGCTGAAAACTTTTCACATTTGGTGGAAGTTATGAATATGATACATCCAGGAAGCTCAATGAACTCCAAGTAAGGTGAACTCAAGGAGACCTACACAGAGACACATTGTAATCGGAGTTTTTAAAGACAGAGATAAGGAGAATCTTAAAAGCAGCAAGGAAGAAGCAGCCCATCACATGCAAGAGATCATCCATAGGATTATCAGCAGTTTTCTCATTAGAAACTTTGGAGGCCAGAGGGCAGTGGGCCAAAATGTTCAAAGTGCTGAAAGAAAAAACTGTCTACTAAGAGCCCTTTGTCGAAATTGTCCTTCAAACATGAGGGATAACTTAAGGCAGTCACAGATGAACAAAAGCTGATGGAGTTTGTTACCACTAGACCTGTCTTGCAAGAAATCTCAAGGTAATCCTGCAGGGTGAAATGAGAATACAGCAGACAATAACTTGACGCTATATGAAGAGATAAAGATCTCAATAGAGATAAATTCATGAGCAATATACAAGCTAGTTTGTAACTTCACATTTTGTTTTCTAAATATTTTAAGAGACTAATATCTTTAAAAGGAATACTAGTTTATATTTTGGGGTATACAACGTTTAAGGATATAACTTTTTAAATATTAACCGAAAGGAGTAAACAGAGCTGTAAAGGAACAGCATCTTTAGATGTTACTGAAGTAAAACTGGTATAAGTTAGAATTCGAGTATTATAACTTTATTAAATGTAATCCTCATGGTAACCACACACACACAAAAGGCTATAGAATATACACAAAAGGAAATGAAAAGGGAACTTAAACATTTCAGTACAAAAAATCAACTAGAAAGAAGACAGTAATGCAAGAAATAAGCTATAAGACATATGGGAAACAAATAGCAAAATGACAAAAATAAGCGCTTCTCAGTGAATATGTCAATGTAAATGGATTGGACTATAATCAAAGGACAAAGATTAACAGAATGGATAAAAACACATGATCTAACTCTGTGCTGTCTACAAATGATTCAGTTTAGATCCAAAGACACAAATAGGTTGAAAATAAGATAGAAAAAGATAGTATAAGGAAATAGAGCAGATGTGACTAATATCAGACAGAATAGGGTTTAAATCAAAGGTTGCAAGAGACAAAGAAGAACATAATATATTACAGGTTCAATACAGTAAGAAGATGTAACAAATATAAACATTTGCACAGACCAATAACAGGCCAAAATATATGAAGCGAAAACTGAAGGAAGAAGTAGGCAGTTCTACAATAATAGTCGGAGACTTCATTACCCTACTCTTAATAATGGATAGAAGAACCAGGCAGAAGGTAAGTAAGGAAACAGAGGACTTAACAATAAACAAACTAGGTCTAACAGACATATACAGAACACTCTACCCTACAGCAACAGTATATACATTCTTCTCAAGTGTGCGAGGACATTTTCCAAGTTAGAGCATGTATTAGGTAACAAATCAAGTCTCCACAGATTTTAAAAGGTATCATACAAAGTATCTTTTCTGACCACAACTGGATGATGTTAGATATCAGAAATAGAAGTAAAACTGGAATATTCACAAATTTGTGGAAATTAAAGAATATACTCTTAACCAGTAGATAAAAGAAGAAATCACAAGGGAAATTAGAAAATACTTAGAGGTCAACTGGGTGCAGTGGCTCATACCTGTAATCCCAGCAGTTTGGGAGGCCAAAGTAGGAGGATTGATTGGGGTCAGGAGTTCAAGACCAGCCTGGGCAACATGGTGAAACCCCATCTCTATTAAAAATGTAAAAAAAGAGAAGAAAGAAAATAGAGACAAATGAGAAGACGACAGAACTTATGAGACAGCAAAAGTAATGCTAAGGGGGAAATTTATAGCTATAAATGCTAACATTAAAAAATAAGAAAGTTCAAGAAACTATAAAAAGACATAGAGTAAACCCAAAGCTAGCAAAAGGAAGATAATAAAGATTAGAGCAGAGATAAAACAAACTAGAGGATAGAAAAATAATAAAGAAAATTATTAAAACAAAAATTGGTTTTTTTAAAGATTAACAGATTGACCAACTTCTAGCTAGGTGGACTAAGGAAGAAAGAAGACTAAAATCACCAGACATGAAAGTGGGGACATTACTACTGATTCTGCAGAAATAAAAAGGATTGCAAGAGAGTACTGTGAACAGTTGTACACCATCATTTTGGGTAATGTAGATGAAATGGACAAATTCCTAGAAACTCAAAACCTATCATAACTAAATCACAAAAAAATCGACTAGTAAAGCAATTGTATCAGCCATCTCACAAAGAAAAACCCTAAACCTGATGCCTTCACTGGTGAGTTGTACGGAACATTTCAAGGGGAACTAATACCAATCCTTCTCAAATTTTCCAAAAAAAAAAATTGAAGAGAACACTTATTTTATGAAGCCATCATTACCTTGGTACAGAGGCCAGACAGAGACACTACAAGAAAACTAAAGACCAGTGTCCCTTATGAACATGAATTCAACAGCATACTGAAAGAATTATATACCATGACCAAGTGGAATTTATTCCTGAAATGCAGGAATGGTTCAACATACTGAAATTGACCAGTGTAATATACCACATTAATAGCATGAAGGGAAAGAAACACATGACCAATTCAATTGATGCAGAAAAAGCATTAGACAAAATTCAGTATCTCTTCTTGATAAAAACAAACTAGGAATAAAATGAAACTACCTCAACTTAATAAAAGCCATGAAAAACTAACAAATGAAAAATCAACAGCAAACATATTCCTTGATGAAAGACTGAAAACTTTTCCTCTAAATCAGGAACAAGGAAAGGATGCCCACTTGCGTCACTTTTATTCAGTATTGTACTAGAAATTCTAACCAAATCAGTTAAAAGAAAAGGCCTCCAAATTAGAGGAAGAAGTAAAATCGTCTTTTCACAGATGATATGTTCTATAGAAAACCCTAACAATTCCATCCCCCTCATACACAAAAACTATTAAAACTCATGTTTTAATGAATTCAGTAAAGTAGCACTATATAAAGTCAACATACAAAAATCAGTTGCATTCTGTATACTAATACTGAACACCTGGAATGGAAATTAATGAAAGCAATTCCTTTTATAATAGTCTCAAAAATAATAAAATACTTAGGAATTAAGAAGGTGAAAGACTTGTATGAAAACTATAAAACATTGCTGAAACAAAGGAGACACAAATGGGAACACATCTCATATTTATTTGTTGAAAAACTATTGTTAAGATGTCCATGTCAATGTCCCAGTGAAATTTTTTGCAGAAATAGAAAAACCCATTCTAAACTTCATGTGGATTTTCAAGGGACATTGAATAGCCAAAACAATATATAAGAAGAACAGAGCTGGAATACTCACATTTCCTGATTTTGAAACTTATAATAAAGCTACAGCAATCAAAACAATGTGGCACTGACATGAAGACAGATATCTGGACTAGTGGGACAGAATAGAGAACCCAGAAATACATCTCCACAAATGTAGTCAAATGATTGTTGAAAAGGATGACAACATCATTCAATGGAGAAAGTCAGTCTTTTCAATAGATGGTGCCAAGGAAGCTAGATATCCAGCTAAAGAATGAAGCTGAACCCTTACCTAACATCATATACAAAAATTACCTCAAAATGGATTAAATGAAGACTCTTAGATGAAAGTACAGGGCAAAAGCTTCACATGACATTGGATTTGGCAGTGATTTCTCAGACGTGACACCAAAGGCACAGGCAGGAAAAAGAAAAAACAAATTGGACTACATGAAAATTTTAAAACATTTTGCATCAAAAGACCCATTTAACAGCAAAAATGCAGTCCACAGAATGGGAGAAAATATTTGTGAATTACTTATCTGATAAGGGACTGATATTTAGAATATGTATAGAATTCATAAAACTTAATAATAAAACAACCTGATTAAAAAATGAACAAAAGACTGAATACACATTTCTCCAGTAAGATGTACAAATGGCCAAGAAGCACATGAAAATATTCTGAGCATCACTAATCATGAGGAAAATGCAAATCAAAACCACAGTGAGTTACCACCTCACACCCAGTAGGATAGCCACTATTCAAACAAGAAAACAAAAGAACAAGTCTTGGCGTGAATGTGGTGAAATTGGAACTCCGGTGCATTACTGATGGGAACGTAAAATGGTGCAGCCATTGTGGAAAACAGTTTGGCAAGTCCTCAGAAAGTTAAAAATAGAATTACTACATATATGATTTAGCAATTCCACTTCTGGGTATATACCCAAAAGAATTGAGAGCAGGGTCTCAAAGAAGTATTTGTACACCACGTTCCTAGCAGCATTTATTTGCAGTAGCAAAAAGGTGGAAGCGACCCAGGTGTCCGTTTAATGGAATATTATTCAGCCTTAAAAGGAAGGCAGTTCCGCCACATACTACAACATGGATGAACCCTGAGGACCTCATGCTTAGTGAAATAAGCCAGTCCTACTGTGTCAGCTTATTTCTAAGAGGTACTTAGAGTAGTGAAAACCATGGAGACAGAAAGTAGAGTACTTGCCAGGGGTGAGGGGAGGGAAGAAAGGGAATTACTGGTTAATGGGGACTGAGCTTCAGTTTACAAGACAGGAGTTTGTGGAGATGGATGGTAGTGATACACAACGTTGTGAATGCGTGTAACACTATTAGTGTACTCTTTAATATGGTTAGGATGTGAAATTTTATGTGTACTTTACCACGGTAAAAAAAAAAAAAAAAATTGGAGAAAAATAAATGTAGGCAGCAGCCGTACCTTAGACATTTCTTGTATGTCTCAGAGCCTCATCAGGGACCTGAGCACAAAATAGTTTTCTAATTAATCATTCTTCAGGGTCAAAAAAAAAAAAAAAGGCAAACAGTTCTGTCTGTTTAACAGTAGTATCTGACATTGGGTGCCTCTTTAATGCCAGGTGTTGTGATCTTGTTTCATTTTTGTGTCCATCCTATGAAATAGTATTTTTATCTTCATTTTAGAGAGGAGGAAATTGAGGCAAATTGTTTTATAACTGGCTAGGGCCACTAGCTGTTTGGCAGCCTAACAGCAATGCAGTTTGAACCTCAACTTTTAGCCCCCAAGGCCCAAAATCATGATTTCTTTTCTATACTATCTGTTTGACATGGAGAGATCATCTTGTCTCCCCCTCATTGGTGAGGGGATGTGAAGTCACATGCCTGATAGAGGAGCGTGGTAGCCTAACCTGCTCAGGGCCTGTGCCGGAGCTCAACTGCACCAGTGGCTCTCAGGTGCACCCAGTGTGTTGTGCACATGGCAAACACCCCTCCTGTCACCTGTACCTATGACCTGTCCAAGTTTTCAAGTAGAACAGCTGCCTTGGTGAAGTTGTATAAATTGCCCAAAGCCATGTGGCTTGTAAAATGGCAGAGCCGGAATTGAACCCACGTGTGTATTATTCCAAAATCTTATTCTCGCCGTTATAGACTCCTGATTGGTCCCTTGATTCACTCTCTACGCAGCTGCCCATAAGAGCTTCTTAATTTTTCTACTTTGCTCTTTCAATGAGTTCTCATTGTGTTAGAATGCAGTACAACAAGCTCCTTACCATGGCCTGAGAATCCCTGAAAGATCTGGCCTTCACTGACCTCTACTTCATTTTACCTGTTCTCCCTCACTCATTCTTCCCAGCCACACAGGTTTTTCTCATCAGTGTTCCTCCATGTGGAGGCTTTGCGTGGCCTGCTCGCATCCTCAGCCTCTTCCTCAGCTCTCCAGGGGTCTGGTTTCTTTTCATCCTTTGATTTCAGCTCCCATGTTAATTCCTCAGAGAGGCCTTCCCTAACCACCCTCTTCCCCAAAGTTGTCCTCTTGTAATTATGCTCTGTCACCCCTTTCGGGCTTTGTTTTTTGGTTTAGGGCCTGCCTCTGCAAGTGCTAGAATGTAAATGCCCCAAGGGCAGAGACTGGACCGTCCTGTTGTTGTCTTACCAGCATTGAGCATTTTGCCTTCCTATTTGTTAAATGAATGAATAGATCACGATTAAATTCTTGAGAGACATTCGGATGTAAGATTAACAGTTTGATTTTTGTTCATATCTAAATCCCTTGCCCTAGTGCCAGTCTAAATACCAAGAAGTGTACTGTTTATAGAGAAGAGGAAAACGGTGTTAAAGTATTAATTTTCTATGATTGAATGATTTTTCTCCCCAAAACCAAATAGTCAGTACTTTAGAAATTTTTCAGAGAGATATGTCCCAAGGAAGAGTCTTAGAACTTAGTGTCATCACCATGAGACCACTTGGCTTTTAAATAGTCTAAAGTGTTATCGTTAGTGCTCGAGTTATTTGCATTTTACATTTCTGCTGAAGGTTGTCCTGACTATAAATGGATATAGTAATGCTCCTCCCCTGATGAGGATAAATTAGAATTAGAGATCTCCATTTTGAAAGAAATCAGTGGGACTGCAGGTAACTGTTGAGTCACTTATTACTGTTAGAAGTGGAAGCAGACAGCCATGAAATGAGAACCTCCCTCGTATGTTGACTTTGCAGCATAGTAGAGTCCTTGGAAAGCACATGCATCTGGTATCGGTGCCTGTTCAACCTGCAAGCCCTCCCCACCCTTGACCACTGACTTCCTGGGAGCTGCTGGAGGCGGCGGGGGAAGCGGGGTGAGGAGGCAGGTCAGGACAGCCATGATAACTAGTGCTATTGGAGCAAGTGCTACCAGTTGCAGAGACACTGGTGTATACCATGGAAGAGCGCTCCCTGACTCCTTGGGGCCTGCTGTGTCTTGTCTGTTCTAAAATCGCCAGAAGCTCCACCCTGTTCATATTCTTCATTTAATCCTTTGTAACTCAGAACTATTTTTGATCCTTGGCTATACTTCATTAATTTTGAAATATCAGCAGTGCTAGACCAACACCAATGTCTTATAATTTAGGTGGGTTTACTTTTTCTGCTCCAAATTTTTATTTCATTTTGAATTGTTACTTTATTAGCTAGTTCTAAAGGTGTTTTACAGAGATAGTTACTCTGACTGCCATCTGCAAGTTTATCACTTGAGATTTCTTTGAAGAGAAACGGACATATTTCATGTATCACAAAAGCTATCACAAGGTAGGTTTTGTGATACATGAAATACATCCTTGTACTGGTGTGCAGGCATAGCTCAGAAATGTGAAGTCACAGCATCCTGGAAGAACTGCTCTGCCCTCCAGAGGTCTGTCTGGATGGACTGGTCATGAGAGTGTATTTATCGTGGTCAGGGGAGCAGACACGGGAGCCTGACTGCCTGTTTCCAGATTGACCTCGAACACATGAAATTGCGGGTCCTTGGCCATGTTCGCCTCCATGTGTCTTAGTTTTCCCATCAGTAGAAAGAGGACACTAGAACATCTACCACTTAGAGAGCTTGTAAGGACTGAATACTTTCACCGTAGAGCAGCCCCTGGCATATCCTGTGTCCCGGAATGTGACAACTGCTGCTATTACCTTTACTAGTTTTACTTGTGTTACTATTTTATGAAGGTAAACTGACAGTCCCATTTTCAGTCTTGGCTTATGTGAGAGACACTTAACAAAGCTTCGCTTTCACTGAGAGTGGCAGTGTGCTCCAGGAACAGAAATTCAGTGGGGCCAGCTTGTTATCTGATCACTGATCCCAAAGAGCACCAGGTACTTGGTAAAAGTCCTCTTTACCTGGCAGGGGAGGCCTGGCACTTCCCCTGTTTCTACTGTGTTTTCATTGACTCCCATTCATAAATCCCCTATCATCAGGGCTTCACCTGCCACCATCTAGGCAGTGAAGCCCTGCTGGTGTGCTACTGGCTGCGTCCCCGGTTGTATGTGGGGACACTGAGCACAGCACAGTTGTTTTCTTTAGAAGTTTATTATCGTCCCCAGAATACAACTCCTCCACAACTGTCTCCTGCAGCATGAAGGCTGACATTGCATCGTAGCTGTGTATCCACATGCGTTTATTAAATCCCCCCTACCTTACAGCCCAGATCTGACAGAACTCCGGAAGCCACCCCCTCATAAGTAGATCAAAGCCAAGCACCAACGGGCAAGTATTATAAACACTCGTACTATAGCCAGGAGCTACAAGGACCAGTTAGATAGGAGTCTGAGCACACGGTGAGCACACATTCTCTGGAGTCAGTGCTTGAGCACCGTGGCCTGAGTGTCTGCGGTGTGCATGGGTGTGCCAGGCACTCTGCTAACCATGCTGCATGCAGCGGCTCCTTCCGAGTCTCAGATGTGACATTGGAGTGCTGCCCCAAATCCAACTGGAACTACTTCATGGCCCCACAACCCTTTCGTGTGGTTTAAGTTAGAAGTGGTATTGGTTGTTTCTGACCCTGAAACCTGTGTGTGACGGGGATGCCAGACTGTGATGCTTCGTACCACGCTCTGCTTTGAAGTGGTTAGTAAAATGATTCCAGAACATGTCATGTACAAAATTAGTTTCATTGCCACAGCATCCTTCACCACCAAAACCCCTGAATGTGAGGTACCTGTAAGCACAGCCCTCCATTGGCCACAGACGCTTTTGGAGTGGGCAGTGTGTGCAATGATTGTGCATGGCACAGGTCATCTTCCCATGACTTCACTGCCAGATGGACGGGCCGACGGATCCTGCTCGGCCTGGCGTGGGTGCTTGAGCTTTCACATCTGGGACTGGTGAGGGAGGGAGAGCACACGCCCAGCAAGGCCTGGAAGGCACGCTGGTGCCATGGCCCTTCGCTCAGGCCCACGGGATGCAGTGGAGGAAGTGTGAGCCTTGTAGAGAGAGGTCAGGCTGCAGAGAGGACGCCTGTGAAGTCAGGAACGTCCACCTCTCCCTTTACAATTTATGGAAAGTACATTGTGCAAAGCATGGACAGTGAATGCGGCCTCCGCTTCAGCATCTTTAACAAAGTACTGATTTGGGTTATGCACAGAGGTAAAATCTCTCTAATGGACAGAAGTGTGAAATGTAGTTCTGTCAAAACTCAACGATGTTTGATGGGGCCTTTGTACCACTTCCCACTAAGGGAATCTTGGATTTCCCTTACAGCCTAGTAGCCGAGAAGCAGCCTCGGCTTTCAGTGAAGGAGTGTTTCTGAGATGGCTTTTTCCCCTCAGGAAAGACTGAAACTTCCTCCTTGTAGTGTGTATTAAATGCAGGTGTTATTCTATATTCTTCAGATTGTAACCTATAATTTACAAATCTGACAATTACTTGTTTTTCTCTGCTGCCTTTTGGTATTTAACACTTTTCAGTATTAGCAATTAGCCATTAATTGGTAAATTAGAGGGTGTACATACTCATGATTTTAGCTTTTATTTTTAAATGCTATTAAGGCATAACAGGCTACAAAACATAAAACAGTACATACAGCACTGCATGGAAACGTTTGAAGCACAGATGTTTTCTCAGATTCCAATATAGAAACTCAGAGGGAAATTAGATACCAGATAGACCAACAATTTAGAGAAGGCAGAGGGAGCCAAAATGGGTGGCTTGTGGTGGGTATTGCACACACAGTTTCCAGCGTCATGCAGGGAGACCTTGTGTAGAATCTGCACCATAAATTCTACTTTAATTTTCTGAATGAGAAGAGTATGCAGTGGGATGAATGACATCAAAGAGAGTTGAGAACAAAAGATAATCATAACAGATGAAGGTGGAAGTAAAATGAACTTTAGGAAGCAATGAAAATACCTCGACATTTGAGCTTATTCTGAAAAACCTGTGGCACCTTGCAAAAGTAAGGGGATTTTCAGATGTATCTCTGTGCAGGACCTCCATGGTATGTGGCTGCTTCCCTCTCTCCACCCCTGCCTTACTCTCCAGCACCCTGCGAGCAGGACCTTTTCCAACAGGCAGCACAAGTCCCACGAGGCAGCACTTTGGGAAATGTGTCTTTTCCTCTCTTGAGAAGAAAGTTCTTAGAGAACAGGGCCAGGGTCAGTGAGGAATTCCCCGCTGGGGATGCACTGGGGTGAAGATGGGGTGACGGGTTGCCTTTTCAGGGCCACACTCTTGCTTGTTTTCCTCTTTGGCTGGCAGAAATTGGCATATTTTAAAATATGTTGGTTTTTTGCAATAAAACGCATTTTGAGAACAATTTTAAAACCGAACCGCCACTTTGCACTCTAAAATACTCTACATTTTTACCATGGTCCAAGAAGATATTTGTTTAGATGTGGCAGGGGATTTATGAAGCATCTTCATCTAGGAAACCTTTTTCTAACAGGGCAGCTAATCACAACAGGTTTTTAAAAGCCTTGGTGGAGGTGGCGTGCCCGTGCTGACCGTCCTCTGTGCAGGCCAGCTCCGGGAAAGGTTCTGACCGTGCGCCCCTCCCCGCTTCACAGCGTACTTTGCAAAGCGCTTCCGTACACAGATCCCTTGCCTTTCTGGGTTTGTTATCTAAAAATAGTTTTAAAATATAAATCCTGGATGCGAAAACTAAACAGACGTTACATGTATGTGTTTGTTACACAGATACGCTGTACAAAGTCCACGTATGTCAGAACATCATAAAAAGTCTTTGAACATATTTAATCATTTAAATTTACATAATGCATGTTTTTTCAATGCTAATACTTTTTAAGGTTTATTTACTTATTAATTCAACAAATACTCACTGGTGCTTCCCATGTTCTGGGACAGAAGTTGGCACGCCTTTTTTGTGAAGGGCCACATGGTAGATATTTAGGCTCTGCAGTCCGCGGTGTCCCTCCGCAGCTCCTCTACCCTGTCCTTGGAGTGCCACAACAGCTGTGGACACAGGCGAGTATGGGGCGTGGCTGTGTGCCATACAACTTTATTTATGGATACTGAAATCTGAATTTCAGATAATTTTTATGTGTCACAAATCAGTATTCTTTTGATTTTTTTCCCAATCATCTAAATATATTAAAACCATTTTTAGTTTGCTGTCGTAAAAAGCACAGGCCATCATTTGCTGACTCCTGTTCTTCACAGTCTTCTAAACACCGACAGAGCCATAACCAGAACAGAGTTGCTGTTGCCCTGGGGCCTACATTTAATGATGTTCAGGACATTAAGTAGCACAGATTTCAATAGCTGGAAGAATAGTTTAGTTTGTTGGAATCTGTCTCATCACACAATTCCAGTTTTAACATTTCAGCTCACCTGACTGTACTTTAAAATTGAGCTTGGCACATCGATCTGC
Source organism: Cacajao melanocephalus (assembly GCA_963573385.1). Taxonomy (NCBI): domain Eukaryota; kingdom Metazoa; phylum Chordata; class Mammalia; order Primates; family Pitheciidae; genus Cacajao; species Cacajao melanocephalus. The sequence continues at coordinate 78,150 of CAUYLG010026703.1, forward strand.
CAGTCATTAATACCCTTACCGTGGTTTGTTTTTCTGTATCACATGGTTTCCCAGCCTGTGTTCTTCTCCCCTGCTAATATCTGGTCACCTTGCTGGTACAAGGCCACCCAGTTTGGTGCTGAGCCCTGTGTTGAACCAGCTGAAGCCCAGCGCAGTGCTGCCTCGGCCATTCAGCAGTACAAGGTGCTTTTCTGCTGCTGTGGTCTTGGTGGCCTGGGTAAAGACCCCAGAGTCCCCTGCTCAAGAGCTGGCCAGCACTATCAAGTCTCACTCTCGTGCTGATTGCAGGGTTCTTTCAAGGCAGTTTTGCAACAAACAGGCTCATGCCTTCTATTGGTAGTAGCTGTGGAAACGTTAGAAGCTCTTTCTAAAGCTAAGCAGACAAAGCCTTCAGATGTTGGTAGGATTAGAGACTTCAGAAGATGTTTAATTTTCTCCCCTACTCTTTCTTTCTCTCCGTCCCTTTAGAGAGGGAACAAGAGGGCAATGTGAATATTAACTGAGACTTGCTTTAATCTCTCTCGTGACACTTCAGACTGTCTAGGTCTGCAGAGGCTGCACTCTAACAAGGAGTGCCATGCATATTCATGACCCAGGGCTGCGGACCAGACACGGTTCCTGGCGCTATAGTTTACAATGCTTTTATTTTCAACTCAAATTTAGTGGAAGAAACAACTGTGAAAAATTGATTTTGTAATTATTATTAAGTCTAAAACCCAAGACAGCAGTGCTAAAATGTTCTCACTGGAAATAGGAACAGATTAGAGGAGGTTTGTGTGGTATTTGATTTATAGACAGACTACACAAACCCCAGAATGTTGGTGCTCACTTAGAGGGGGCAGTGGAGCAAACTTCACATCTGCCTAAGAAGAATGCATAGGGGTTGCCCCTTCATGAAGCCCTCCTTACACAGGAAGGAAAGACGAATTTCACTTAAAATCCCTGAGAGCATTAAATGTACGTTTAAATGAAAAGTGTTGAGGTTTGCTATTATTGGCATGGTTGTTATTTCTGATTTTCAGAGCACTGAAAGGAAGTTGACTCCAGAGTGCTCTTGTGGCCATATTTCTTCTCAGCCTTTCACACTTCCTTGACTTACATTTTTTTGCATTTTGGATACTAATTTTGGAAGAAGACAAAAACGCTTTTTCTGCTTTAGGCTTTGATGCATCTTCTGTTAGTTTGTCAGGTCAGTGGCTACGGCAAGAATCTGCTCCTTGTGAAATACTTGACTGTCACGTTTTATTCCTGAGGTGGTATGCCTGAAGCCAGAGGCTGCGGGGGGCTGAGCAGGACCCATCACCCCAGCTGTGAGCAGTGCCCCTGTTTGAGGGAGTCACCTGGCAGCCCTTCATCCCCAAAAGGGCTTTTCTCCAGTCTCATTCCTTCAGTGCTCCTTTCACCTTATATATAATGTAGGCATTGTGTACATTTGTATTCTACAGAAATTACCTACCAAACACTTCGGGGGAGGGGGGTTGCTATTAAAATACCACGATAACAGTATTTTCACAAAATGTGACAGAAATGTTGCCCTCCAACCCCAAGATGAACGTGATTAAAATCCACTCTTTGATCCCATCCACATGGGAATTCTGGTGTCTTGTTGTCATAGACCTTTTATTTACCAGTCCAGCCTCCTTGCCTGGGTTACATTTATATTGGTTTACTTTCATCTAATCTCTCAAACCCTGAAAAGCCCGGGGTTGGGAAACCACACCAAGAACAGGAGGCAGAAACACAGCCTGTGGGTCGCCACAGTGCTGCCATGGCCCACCCCGTCGGGGGCGGGAGATTGCATGCTTGCATTTATGCACTTAGCAAGCATTTCCTGGCACCACGCTAGGGACAGAGCACAGAGAAGTGAGTACCATTGGTCTTGCTGCAAGGAGTTCAGTGCATTAGGGCATACAGAAATATAGTCGTAGCTTACATAATTTCAGTAAGGCTGGGCTCAGTGGCTGGAGTCCCGGCTATATTCGGGAGGCTGAGGCAAGAGGATCACTTGAGCCTAGGCATTGAAGACACAATTTCAACAAATGTGTATTGAACATCCACTTTGTGCTGGGAACTAGACTCGGTGCTAGGATAGAGAAGTCAGTTCGATGGGGCTCCTGCCCTCGAGGAGCTCACAGACTCACAAACAGATGAGTACACTGCAGTGCGATGAGAACTGTTGAGAGAGGCAATGTTTTGGAAACATACAGCAGGTGCACCTAATTTAAGCAGGTGTCGAGGGGTAGCTAAGACAGGGAAGGCTTCTGGCTGTTGGTGATGCTTGGCTGAGTCTCGAAGGCTAAGTGTGCCCCATGAGAAAGGAAGCAGCAGTGAAGGGAAGCACATCCCAGGTCAGGGATTCGTGTGTTCAAAGACAGAGGCGAGGCCAGCGTTGCGACACTGCCAGAGCCTGAGGGGTGAGGGTGCCTGGCAGGGTCTTGTGTGCACTGGAGTGGAGCACTTCCATAGTCCCTTCTTCCAGAGACATCCTGTGTTTGCCGCTGGCAGTGACGGTGCTAGCACCAGACTCTTAAGTTTCTGAGCCAGCCACCCCTCAGATCTCAGGAGCTCTGAATGCATTCTTGGGAATTTCAGCTTTCCTACTTTAATTATATTTAAGTGAATAACGAGGACTTTTCAGAGAGAAGAAGTGTTATGCTTCTTTCATTAACCATTAGAGAGTTATGAACAAAAATTCCCCAGTCTTACACATTTCTTGCTCCTTGAGTCAGTTGTCCTCATAATCACTGCCTCTTTTTCCTACAAAAAGTGAGAAAATGAATTTGTATATTGACAGTATCATCCTGGGTGTGAAATTCACTGCAGCAAATAATTCATTGTTGAGAAATTCATGAATATGTTGGAAGTGCTTGATACCTGGCTCATTATCTTTATTCTCTATACTGGCACAAAGTGGGGATTCAGTGATTGTGGAAAAGAGGGGGTCATTCAGATTTGGGTTTTATGCATTTGAATATTGGAATAGGGTCTGTCTCCAGAAAAGAAATGCAGCCTTATAAAGGTCCTGGACTGTGTCATGAGAGAATGACAGATAAATGACAGTGAGAGCACTTTCCCCACCATAGACGGATGACTGATGATAGAAGAGCATCAGCTGGGCACTGACAGTCCTTTCCTGTGCCATCTGGAAAAGGTCAGTCATTTATACCCGCCGGTGGTTTCGATGCTAAACCTCTGAAGACCATCGGGTCATTCACTCAGCACATGGTGGTTGGTCCTTTGCTTTGTGCCAGGCCCTGTGTGGAGGCCCCAGGAACACATGACCACAGCCCCTGCCGTGGAGGAGCTGGGAGACGCAGGCCGGGAGCATAAGTGCTCTGAGTGGGGAAGCAGAGAGGCTCCTGAGCCCCATGGGGAGTCAAGCGGGCTTGTCGGGATTCCCAGCTCACCGGGTGCATACTGGAGGGACTAAGATGGAGCAACCTTTTTAAAGCCAAAAAAACACTTCCTGAGCATACAACTGCCCGTATTTAGTACGTTTCCGTTGTCTGACTTCAGTGGACAGTCATTTTTACTGTTTTCTTTTGAGGCTGTTGAACTAGGGAGAGAAACTGTTGGACTCATTTGCTTTCCCAAATACTATAAGAAAGAGCACTGGCTTTGTGAATGTCAAAGTGTTCCCTGTGTTCCCATGCCGTGTTGGGGGAGCTAGAGATGTCTCAGAACTGGTCCACAGCATCACACAGGGGTGTCCAAGACTGGATCAGAAGGCTTGGCTGTTTAGCTTTACGGTTTGATGCCTTTTGGGGACACTGACACCCCGCTTCTGGCATTGGCACTGCAAGAACGGGAAGCATCTGGTAATCATCAGGGGATAGGACTCGTTTGTCTCGGTGCCTCCATCTGCTCATGGGCGGGGCGGCCTCTTTCTTCGGAAAAAGTCTTTATTCTACTGTTAGTTTTTTGTTGTTCCCCCTGGATCAGGGTGCCAGGCCCAGCAGGGACACATCCTTTCTTGGCAGTCTCTTATATATGTCCCTGGATCCAACCACTGAAGACTGGCCCCTGCAGTAGTTTTTGTACAGTCCTTTATACAACTGCATAGAGTAGCAATTGAATGCCTGCGTGAGGCTTACGCAGCGCTTGGTGATTAAATCAGACATCCCAGTCAGTAATGTGGCAATGCTAGCCCAGTCTTCGTAGGTCGTCTCTGGTCTCCTGCCAAGTGGAACGTGCCAGGTGAGCGCCTGGGCACTGTGAGCCCCGATGCTTTCAGGAGCCTGAGTATTCAAACCAAACACAGCAAATCCTTCAAAGGCCTTCCAGCTTCATCTTTAGAATCCTGAATGTGGGAAATTCCATGGAGACTCCTAGGAAACAATTATTCTTTATAACTGGGCTCATATTAAACACGATGGCTTCCCTGATTCTAACCTGACATCTTTGTGACTGATTCTTTAGTGCCTCTCTTATTCTTTCCCTGTGAGTCAGTAACATAATTATTCAACAAAGGAATGTGTGTGTGTGCACGCACGCACGTTTGCCTGTGTGTGTTCTTGGGTTCATAAACTTCAGTTTGAGCTACTCTAAGTCTTTGTTCCTTGTTCATTCATTCAACAAATACTGGGTAAATCTCTGGGTGCCAGTGGCTGGACATCACACATACATGCTGGATGTATATGTGCATCTGCATGCATTGCCTCTTTTGAATGTGTTTGCACTTTAGATGCATATTCAGAGAATGCATCCTCAAGAAAAACTTGTTCATTGATACTGGATTTTCTGTGTTTCTGTGCTCCTCTACTCCTTTTTTCTGATAATTCTTATGTGAAGTTATCAAACAGGAAAGTATGTTGGCAAATTCCTTCACTCTGGCTGCAGTTCTGACCCAGTGGGTGATATATACCATCCGAAACCTTACCGAAGACAACAGCCAAAACCAAGATGTGATTGCAAAGATGGAGGAACAGGGGCTGGCAGACCCATCCCTCCTTAAACAAATGGGTTTTGAAGTTGAAAAGAAGGGCGAAAAGCTGATCCTGAAATCTACTAGAGACACCCCTAAGCCAGTAAGTACCTTCAAGGGAACTTGTCCTTCCCCTTTGGTTTGTAGAAAGCTGTTCCCACTTCCCCATCGCCTCAAGCAGGAGGCTTTTTGTAAGAATATGGATGGGAGAATTGTGCCCTCTAAAGTGATTTACCAAGGAAAGTCCTAAATACAGCTGCGAACAAATTTTTGTTCAGGCTTTATGCTGCCATTTTCTTAAAAGAGATAAAATTTCTAACTCATCCTAGGTGAGAAATAGAAAAAGCATATCAAAATTTATACGTAGTCTAAAAGTGAGTTATTCATAGAAATTAGATTTTCTTTAAAAGACACTTAATGTTCACTATAGTTTTAAAAACAGAAAACTCCTTGAATAATATTGCATGAATTGTTTCAGGTTTCTCTTATTTGTGATCACTGACCAAAGTTCTGGGGTTTTTTTCCCCTTTTTCTGATGAATCTTCTGAATAGATTTGTTACATCTGTGATTTTGTTTCTTTTTTCTTCTTAGTGAATGAACTGCATCCAAATACCTGAATTTTGGGGATCTGTTTCTTGGATTTTTCATCTTCTGCAGTATGTGAAATCGCAAGTGTTTGAAGACTTATAAGTACAAATTTGGGAACTTATGAATCTTTTAGGTAGTAGAATTTAATGTGTATAAGCTAAAAGTGAAAGTAACTAAGCGGTCTCTTATTTCTTTGCTTTCATGTAACTGTGTGGTTTGCCTTTGTCCCCCTAGGTAGAATGTGCATTTCAGTAATATATTGTACCTTCCTGCAACAGCAGATAATAAACCAGTCTCTTGGAGGGCAATCCCTTTGAAAAAACTTGGATGTCTGCTTGGACTCTGTTTGTCCCTTCAGATGGCAAGTCAGCGTCATCCTTTATATGCCTCTTCTCATTGGGTTTTCTGAACGCTGGCAGGCAGTTGAATTAGTTTCTCACTGTGATTAATTCTAGCAATCTCTTTTCACCCCTCTGCCTTTCCAAAACATTGACAAGACTCATTTCCAGTTAATTAATTCGAGAACCCTCCCTCTTCATTTTAGGTACTGGGCTGTCTTGTCACTGAGCCCTATCCCTTTGGAATGTGGCAGGGAGCGAGGCTGGTGAGAGAACATGTGGGCATTTAACCCTTCTTCTTCCAGTTCGTCCCAGAAGTAGACATCCCCAAGACCCATTCTGTGTAAAGGTGAATGCCTGCGTTTTCCTCAGCTTCATGCTCTGTCATGGGGGAAGGAACAGCCTATGTTCTGCTCTGGTCCAGTGCCACAGCATTTAAAGTACATTTCTATCTTCTTTGATTTGAAAAGCACCAGTCTCATAAAGGTGCCACTCAGTTGTAGCTGTGTCTTCACTGGAATTGGAAAAGTACTTTTAGAGAGCAGGAATGTATTTGACATCTAGCTGTCTGTCTGTCTAGCTATCTGCTGTATGAGAGGTAGGACTGATTAAATGAACACTGAAGTAACTTAATCCACATCATTCATATAATCAACAAAAGCTCTAGGGGGAGGTCATGTTGTAAATGCTTCAAACATACTATCTTCTTCAACAACCATTATCACTAATATATCTAGAGATTTTGCACAATTCATGTTGAACCTTCCAAAAGAAAAACAATAAAAACCCATCCAAAATTTTTACAAAAATACTGATTGCTCCCAAATAAAGTGCTACTACGTTTTGTGGAGACATACTTAAAACTGATTTGTAGAAATAGCTGAAGCCTGTTGAGAAAGAAATAAAATTTTCCTACGTGCTATCTAATGTCCTCTGTGTAACTCTGAAGACACATCAGCTCCTAGGGTTGTAGCAATCTAAGAATAACATTTTTTATCTCGTTTATGACTTCCCATCAGTAAAGAAGCCATTGCAAAATTTAAAATTACACAAAGGAGTCGTTCTCTCCTGGGACATAAAGAGTTAAAGCCCTATCCTCTAAATAGAAGCCTGGCCAAAGGGAAAAAACAGTGGGAGTCCCTTTTCCCTTTTAACAAGTTTGCAATAGACACTTCTTTTTTCCTGTCTCAATGGATGTGTGCACACCAGTGGAATCACACAAACATGTCGGTATGAGCTATATAATAACAAACACAAATAAATAAAAGGGAGCCTTGTGAAAATACAGAATGGGGCAATGGTTATGTGTTTTCTAAGTAGGAAGTGTGGGGCCTGCATAGTGAAAACATGCTGATGACTGCATTGTGGCTGCCTTTGATTCCCTCGGATGGATTAATTCTTGAGCACAACAGCTTCCCTGTCCTCTACCGTGGACTCGGAGCTTCTGAGAACCTTGTTTTACATGCTATAGAGGATTAATCACCACCTCAATCAGGCATTTAGAAGGAAGAAAAAAGCAGGCCAGCCTTACAAAATTTGTAAAGAGACAGAATGGTCACAGCAAGTTTTGTGGCCATATTATTGCTTTCAAGAGCAAGCTGACAAAGCTTTTAGCTGGCTTCACTTTAAAAGATAGAGGGGAAGGCTTCTCTGCTTGATATTGAGTCCAAGTATTTGCAGAGTGATTATTTTTTAATACCTTAACAATGGACGTGGAGATTTCAAAAATACTTGTTTTTGCAATCTTCAAACAGTCAGCTCTCTGTATCCACAGGTTCTGTGTCCACAGATTGAACCAACTAGGGATCGAAAATAGGAAAAATAAAGTAACAATACAACTCCAAAAAAAAAATACAAATTTTAAAATACAGTGTAAAAACTATTTCCATAGCGTTTACATTGTATTAGGTGTTACAGGTAATCTGGAGATGATTCAAAGTATGTGGGAGGATGCAGGTGGGTTACATGCAAATACTATGCAGTTTTATATCAGAGGCTTGAGCATCGTGGCTTTTGGCATCTGAGGGAGGGTCGTGGAACCAACACCCCACAGATTTCAAGGGCCAGCTTACTGAACTGTTAGGATTTGTTCATATTAAGACATAATTCTGTTTTTGTTTTTAGGAGCTAATATTGAGATGCATTTTTTGTTCAGTAACTTCACAGCCCAAGCACAGGGCTTTGGAAACTGCTAAAACATGTCCTTTGAAAAATAGGATATAGAAAAAATGATTGAGATGATTTGGGCTACCAATTAGTAAGTCTTTAAATCAAAAATTAGTGTTTTTTATGTGTTCATCTTATGTCCATTCCCTTTTGAGGTCATTCATGTGCTGCCCTGATAATAAATGGCATTTAAATGTTATTTAAATGCTTCTCTTTCTTTCTTTCCTTTTTTCCTTTCTTTCCTTTTCTTCCTTTTTTCTCTTCCTTCCTTCCTTCCTTTCTTCCTTTCCCTCTCTTTCTTCTTTTCCTTTCCTTTCCTTTCTTTGTCTTTCCTTCCTTTCTTTCCTTTTCTTTTCTTTCATCTTGCTCTGTCACCCAAGGTGGAGTGCAGCGGCACAATCTCAGTTCACTGCAACCTCCGCCTCCCGGGTTCAGGCAATTCTCCTGCCTCAGCCTCCTGAACAGCTGGGATTACAGGTGTGCACCATCACACCTGGCTAACTTTTGTATTTTTAGTAGAGACAGGGTTTCTCCATGTTGGTCAGGCTGGTCTCAAACTCCTGACCTGGTGATCCTCCCACTTCAGCCTCCCAAAGTACTGGGATTACAGGTGTGAGCCACTGCCCCTGACCTTAAATGATTTTTTTACTGGCTTTTAATTTCTATTCTTGAATGAATAAACAAAGATGTTAGAACAAAAATGCCAATCTTTGCAGGAAGAAAACTTTTTAAAAAAAATCTATCATCAGTGAGTTCTACACATAAGTGCCTCACATGTAAAGCAGTAGCATTGAGGCAGAATTTTTAAATGCAGAAAAGTTGAGGAAGAACCTTACCATTTTAAGATCTGATATAAAACCAAGCCTTCAGGGGGAAAGAAAACAAAATCCCGCCCTCTCGGTGCTGTCCAAGGTTCTGATCATTTTAGCTGTATTGGTTTGTCCACATGAAATCAATTAAAAACCTTGTTTTCAAAATTTAGATTTTTAAAAATATAATTGCATGACACAATATCTGTTTTCCTCTTTCCTACACATTTTATATATTTATTTAGACTCTGAGGTCAAATATGTGATACTTTAAGAATTTGATTCACCATTCACAGTATAGATGAATTTTTAAGCTTTTGCTGTAAACACAGTGGTTATGGTATTGACACATTCATCAGACTTTCTTCATCACAACCAGAGACATTCCTGTCAGAGGAAATTAATTTTCAGAGTTTTCCCTAATTATTTATTATTGCTTAAATTAGAAACGTTATATTAAATGCTTCATTTTGTTTAAACAACTTCATATACATTATTCATTTACTCACAAATTTCTATGCTTACCTTATATCATTGAAACAAGGGCTTATGTAATCTTTATAATACGGATGTAATTTTTCCCCACTTTGTAAAGCGTATTCGCCAAGAATATCAGCTCTGAAGCTAGAATTCCTGGGTTCCAGTCCCTGCTCTTTGTCCTGTGTAACCATGGGCAGATTCTATAAGCTCTGGCTGTCTCATTTTCAGCCCCACTGAAAATGGGGCTCATAACACCACCTGCCTTATCGGTGCATAGGAGAGCACAAACAAGTGATTATGTGTAAAGTGCTTAGTCCTGGTATTAATCCCATTATATGAATGAGGAGGTTGAGTCACAGAGAGGTTATGCTCAAGGTCACATAGCAATAAATGCTTAGTGATTAATTGGTATAGTTAATTGGAAGAGAATGAATGAGAAAAAATAGCTTCTTTTCCCAGAATAGTGGAAAATTAATGTAGCAGAAATGCCTGGACTATGACTTCGGACATTGCATTAGTGTGTTCTCGCATTGCTATACAGAGCTACCTGAGGCTGGGTAATTTATAAAGAAAAGAGGTTGAATTGGCTCATGGCTCTGCAGGCTATACAGGAAGTATGGCTGGGAAGGCCTCAGGAAACTTAGAATCATGGCAGAAGGGGAAGCAGGCAGGTCTTACATGGCTGGAGCAGGAGGAAGAGAATGAGGGTGTGTTGGGGGGGTACTACACACTTTTAAACAACCAGATCGCATGAGAACTCACTATCATGAGAACGGCAAGGGTGAAATCCACCCACATGATCCAGTCACCTCCCACCAGGCCCCCACCTTCAGCACTGGAGATTACAGTTTGACATGAAATTTGGGCAGGGCAGGGACACAAATCCAAACCATATCAGACGTAGAGCAAGGAGAATGCCATGGGAAGAGCATAGCCTTGCAATTAGAAAAACCCAAGGTCAAATCTCAACTTCACTTGCCAGCTATGTGGCCTTGAGCAAGTTGCTTAACCACTCTGAGCCTAAGTTTCCCCCTCAAGGACTGTACCACACACTGGGGATACAACAGTGAAGAAGACAGACATGGTCCTTGCTCTTGTAAAGATGATCTTCTGGCAAGGGTGACAAAGTTACCAATAAGTGAACAAATGCACAAAACAAGAGCATTGCACATTATAGTCAATGCCATGAAGAAAATAGGCAAGTTGATGGTAACTGGGATATTCTTTCTGAGCAAAGGCCAGAAGGTTGAAAAGGTGCAGCGGTGCATCAGAGAGAAGTGTTCTGGAACAGGAAGCAGCAAGTGGAGAGGCCCAAAAATTGGAAAAGCTTCACCTGGTCGGGGACCAGGAGGGTGGCCGGGGAGAACATCATGAGACCAGGTCAGAGGGGTCAGCAGGAGTCAGATCGTGCTGGGTCTTCAAGGCCATGGGAGGCATTTGAATTTTGCTTGAAGTACATTGGGAAGCTATGGAGCCATTTTTAGCAGAGGAGTGCAAAGATTCAGCTTGCAGTTTTAAATGACTACTCTTGCTGCTGTGTGCAAAGTAAATGGGAGAGGAGAAAGAATGAAAGTAGAGAAATCATGTATGGGGCGGTTGATGATGGTGATCTAGACAAGCATGGTGGCAGTGGAAATGGAGAGAAAGACTTGAATTAGAACTGTGTGTCTGTGGGAGGGTCCACAGGACTAGCTGAGGGTGGGGTGCATAAAGTCGACAAGAGCAGCCCCTAAGATCTGTTGAACAGCTGGGTGGATAATTATCCATTCCCTGGGGTGGAAAAGTTTGTTGCGAAGATTAGTTCTTGTGTATGTTTTATTTGTGGCAAAGAGAATCCAGAATTCCATTTTGGGCAAATGAAGTTTGAGATGCTTTTGAGACATCCAAGTGGAGATGATTTTAAAAAGTAATTGGACCTACAAGACTAGGGCTCAGGAGACAGATCAGTACTGGAAATAGATATCTGGAATCATTGGTTTTATGTATGAAGCAACCCAATGAAGCCATGGAAATCAATGAGATTATCTAGGGTGAGGTTGTAGAAAGACTAGCGAAGGAGGCCTGCTGTCAACATATGGCTCACAGTCTAAACTTGCTCTCAGCATTAGGGCATAAGGCTCTTTGATATGACCCCTCAAAAAAATTTTAATGGCTTTATCACAAAAATGTACCATAATAGACTTGAGCATTCCCTTCTTTTTTTTTTATATATTTATGTATTGTGGGGAGACGGCCTTGCTGTATCACACAGGCTGAAGTTTAATGTTACAACCATAGCTCCCTGCAGCCTCGAACTCCTGGGCTCAATTGATCCTCCCACCTCAGCCTCCTGAGTAGCTGGGTCTGCAGGCATGAGCCACTGCACTCAGCTGCCATTCCTTTCTTGTTAGACATTTTGTTTTGTGTTTGTCATCATTAGAAATGCTGCAGTGAACATCTTAGGGCATAAAGCCTTATCTTCGTGTTAGGTTGCATACTGTGGGAGGTCAAGGAAGGAAGATAAGGGGTTAAAGGAGATTTGTCTCAGAAAACAACTCATATCAGAAAAGATAAGGAACTTCCATATCTAGTGGTGGTTGACTAGGTAGTTCTGACCAAACCTCTCTGAAGGCAACTGAAACACAGCTCAGAATAGTTTCAGTTACTGTTCAGAGGTACCAGGAGCTAGCAAGACACAGTGAGGAATTCCAGGGCCAGGGTCTGGGAGTGGAAAGAGGCCCAGGCAGTTGAGCGTATTTGGGTTGCTATTTCCTCTGAGAGTATTTTTCATTTCAGAGGAGGAGGCAGAGAGGCTAAGAGGCCAAGGAGTGCTTACGAGAGTTTTGGGAGCCGAGGGATGTGGTACTGGTGAACCTCCATTGCTACAGGGGGGACCCAGTGGGTGAGGCAGAAGGGTAGCAGTGAACCAGAAGTAGTGCCTCTCAGAGACCACATTTGGTTTCCCACCATTTCCACCCCAGAAACTGAACTAAAGTTACCCTCGTGTGCTGTGACATGTGGTGTCGATGAAGCACTGTGTCCTGCTATACTGCTCACCCAGGTGTCTGGCAAAAGAAATCTCAGGAAAATGGCAACAGTCCTTGGTCTTATATTATTTGTATAATTTTTCATAAATGTCTCAATCAAAAATAGGAGGTGACAAGACCACACGATACGAAAGTCAAAAGAAGCAATAACAAATAGAAACAAACAGAGGGGCTCCTGCTGGTGGAGTCATCAGGCAAGAATTTCAGACAACTTTGTTCAATATGTTTAAAGAGACAAAGGACAGCATTGGAAACGTCAACAAAGAAAGGACACACTGTGACAGGGGGACCAAATGAAAATTCTTGAACTGGAAAAATAGAACCAAAATTAGGAAATTAATGAATGGATTTAGCCACAAAAAAGATAAATAGCAAATTGAAGGAAAATAGGCCAGTGGATCCAGAAAGGATTGCTAAGAGACCAAATGCTGGAAAATACAGATGATAGAGTAAAAGACATGCAGGATACAGTGAAAGGTTCTCATATCCCTATTTAGGGTCTGAGAAGAGAGGGAAAAAATGGGTGCTTTAGTTTTTAGTAATAATTCCTGAAAGTCACCCCCAAACCTTGGGTTTTGAATGTTACTGAGAAAGCAGTATTGAGAGAAAATTCACATGAGCATCACTTAGCCCACACAGGTGATTCTTCTACTTCCTTCAATAAGCCAAGCAGTAACTGTGAGCAAGCAGAAGAGAGGGGCTCCATTTCCAGAGATGGGGTCAGTCTCTCTCTCTCTCTCTCTCTCTCTCTCTCTCTCTCTCTCTCTCTCTCTCTCTGTGTGTGTCTCTGCCGTAGCCTCACTTGCAGCGTATCTAGTGACCACCGCTTAGAAACTTCTCGCGCTCTCTCAGCCAGCTCAGTGCGCTCTAAAGAGACTTGAGTGGTCAGTGCTCACTCTATCCTCCACGTGCTCTGACAGGCTGGGCTTTGACTGGGTATCTGGGCACTTAGTGGCTTCTTATCCCGTAAGCTCACAATTGCATTGTTCTGACTGGTTACTCCCACACTAACCTCCTCTGTTACATCATGGGTTAAGGGAGTTATTTACAGCTTATGAGTATAGTATAAGCTGTCTGTATGTTTCTGGGTAGGGTAACTATGTTTTATCTTGACACAACCTCTCACAAACAACATATGCTTATCCCAACAGGGCAAACACGAGATTGGCAGGATTTTGAGTAGAAAATGTCTACTCAAAATTTTCTTCTCTTCTAGAGACATTCTTTAGTGTGCAATTCAAGGGAAACATGTTTACAAGCAAAAGGACATTTTGGTGGGTGTTATGGGCTGAATTGTGTCCCCCCAAAATTCACATAATAAAGTCCTAACCACAAAATACGATCATATTTGGAGCCAAGGTTTTTAAAGAATTAAGTTAAAGTCATCAGGGTGAACCCTAATCCAATATAACTGCTGTTCTTATGAAAAGAGGAGGTTTGGACACAGATACAGAGGGAAACCATGAAAAGACACAGGGAGAAGACAATTGTCTGTAAGCCGGGAGCAAGGCCTCAGAAGCACCCACCCTGCCAACACCTTGATCTTGGACTTCCAGCCTCCAGCACTGTGAGAGAATAAATTCCTGCTGTTTAAGACGGTCAGTGTGTGGTACTTTGTACAGCAGCCCTGGCAAACTAATATGGTGGGAAACTTGTTTGCCAGTTTGTTTGAAACACAGCAAATATACCTAATGTCCTTTGTAATGGAGGATAAGGCATATGCCACAAAGATTTGTTTCACATGTCACAATGGGGCAGAAGCAGTTTTGGAGAGATGCTAGCTGAGAATCTTCCAAAACTGAGACAGACATCAAGCCACAGATTCAAGAATCCCAGCAAACCCCAAGAAGGATAGATCAAAGAAACAACACATTGTAAAATTGCTGAAAATCAGTGAGAAATACTTAATCTGTAACGCAGCTTGGAAGATGGGGACAGCAAGTTCTGAGATGACTCCCTACAATTGTACCTCATGCCTTCTGTGATCCTCTCCTCTTGAGCATGGGCTGGACCTACTAAATTGCCTCTTACAGAATATGGCAAAAGTAATGGATATCACTTGCATGATTAGATTTTAAAAGAATGGAAGTTCCATCTTACTGGCACTCTTGCCCTCTCACTTGCTCACTCTGATGAAGTGAGCTGCCATGTTGTGAGATGTTCACATGGCAAGGAATTGACGGAGGCCTCCAACCACCATCTTATGAGAAACAACCACCTGAGTGGTCCAGGAGGCCAGACCCTGCCCAGCCAGCCCCTGAAATGACCGCATTCTTAGGAGAGACCCAGAGCTAGAGAAACCAGCCAGCAAGCTGCATCTGTATTCTTGCTTCATGGGAACTGACAGATGTTCTTATTTTAAGCCCTTGAGTTTTGGGATAACAGCAGTAGTTAACTTAAACAAGAAATAACACAGGTTACCTTCAGAGGAGTAAATATTAGACTGACAGCTGACTTACCAACAGAAATATGTAAGCCAGAAGGAAACAGAATGCTATCTTTGAAGGGTTGAAAGTAAATAATTGCCAGCCTAGAATTCTATATCCCTGCCCTCCCCCCTCGCAAAAAGAAAAAAAAAAAAAGAAAAGGGAATAAAGCAATTTTAGATAAATTCTAGTGGATCATCACCAGCAGACTTTCACTAATAGAAATACTAAAGGGTATTCTTCAGACAGGAAACAAAGTCTCAGGGAAGATGTAGTTTCACGTAAGGGTGATTATATCAGTATGGAGCATAGCCTTAAAGTATATTAAGCAAAAATTGACAGAACTAAGAGGAAAAGTAGAGAAATCCACAATTACAGTGGAGATTTTTAATAAATTTCTGTTAGTGCTAGAATTAAGCAGGCAAAAATAATATCTAAGGATGTTAAATGTTTGAACAACGCAATTAGGGTTAACCTTAGTAGACATATTGAACCCTGAACCCAGTAACTTTTAAAGCATGGAAGAGCCAACCTTATGCATGAACATAAATCCAAAGGCCCTAAACATGATATTAACAAACTATGTATTTTAGGGATGTAAGATTGATACAACATTTTTTAGAAGTCTGTAGCTGGGCACAGTGGTATGTGCCTGTAGTATCAGCTGCTCCGGAAGCTAAGGTAGAAGGATCACTTGAGCCCAGGAGTTCAAGACCAACCTGGGCAAAATAGATCATGTCTCTAAAAAATAAATTTTAAAATGTTTTTAAAAATGTTAAAGTCAATTAGAGAACCACCATATTAAGAAAACAAAGTCATGATCAACTAGTATGGGAAAAAAGTATAATATAATTCAACATTCAATTGTGATAGTAAAGAGAAACTTAGCAAATTGGGAGTGGAAGAGAACTGTCTTATTCTGAAGAATACCTACGAAAACTCCCACAGCTAACATTGGATTAGATGAAGAAATGTTGAAAATTTTGTTTCTGCTATTAAGAACAAGGCAGAGTTAATCACAATTCACCACTTACATTTACCCTTATGTTGGATAGGTGAAATAGCCAATAAAATACAGGGGGAAAAAGGAAGGTGGAGAGATAGTCATGGGAAAAGAACTAAGACAGTAGGATTATTTATATAGCTAATGCAAAAAAAAAGTCTGCATAAATTGTTAGAATGAAGAAATGAATACAGCAAGGTTGCTGGATACAAGTTTAATATACAAAGGTTCACTGAATTTCTACACACTAGCAACAGAGTTAGGAAACACTTTTTTAAAACAAATTCTAAAGTGTCTAACGAAATGCAACAACAACAAAACCAAGAATAGCCAAGACACACTGAATGAAGAACCAGGTGGAGAAGTTATACCATATAAAAATATCAATTCCTAGATGGATTTTAGATCTGACAAAATGGTAAGTAACATTTAGCAAAATGCTAAAACTTAAAGAAAATAGAGTCTCATGACTATATAGGGTAAAATTTTTTAAGTACGTTACAAAAGCCCCTAAAATGAACTTCATAAAAAATTATGAGAAACACCATTAAGAGAGTGATGTTCTCCACAGAAATCAATAGGAATATATAAAAAATAAGGAATTGGCTCACAAAACTGTGTAGATTGAAGTTCCCCAGTCTGTTTTCTGCAAACTGAGGACCAGGAAAGCAGTGGTGTAAACTCCAGTTTGGGTCCAAAGGCAGAGAACCAGGAGAGTCAGTGGTGTAAGTCCCAGTCCATGAGCAGAAGACCGACGTTTCAGTTCAAGCAGCAGGCAGACACAGCATCTAATGTTCCTCTGCCTTGTTCTTTTCAGGCCCTCAGCAGGTGGGATGATGCCCACCCACCCTGGGGCGGACCATCTGCTTTATTCTATCCAGATTGCAAACTTCGGAAACACCCTCACCGACACACCCAGAAATAATGTGTAACCAGGTATCTGGGCATCCTGTGGCCTAATTACGTTGACACATAAAATTAACCATCAGAAGTCCACCCTTTGTCAACTTGGCACCCATACCTGTCTCCATAAACCATACTTAATCTCCAAATGAAGACAATAATGAAGTCATAATTCTGCCTAAATGATACAGATATCCCGAGTATAACTGAAAAGGCACTAACCCCTTCACCTGAAGAGGAAGTAGAGTCCTTAAGTGTTTATTCCTCTCATTGATATCCTGTGACTTAAGTACTGTGATGTAAAATTAACAATACTTAAATACTATACTATAAAGTCAGTACACCTATGTTGCATGGTTATGCTTTGTAGATACACACCCACAAACATTCATAAGATTGGTCATGTGGTTGCTGATATTTATAACTACCTTCTACTACTGCATTGCATGTAGGGAAGGCAGTTTACCCAGAGTGTCTGTTTCAGTAAAGACAAAATGCTGATCCTTCTGTGATGGGAGCAGTCCTTGTCATCTGCCTGCCACCAGGTAGCTGGCCAGTTATCTTGGGGAGTGGTGCCATATCGGGGCTCAGTGTTGGTCTCTGCTGCTGGCCGATTGGACATTTAGTGGTAGTCAGGCAGCCTTGGGGGTAGAATTCCATGTTGCCGAGCCCATGCCCAGCCTCCATCACTGCGACTACAGCACTTTGTTCATGAGCCCATTGGACAGTGACAGGAGTGGGTGGGAAACAGGCTGCCTGGCATTCCCACAGCAGGTTATTCTCGCCACCAGATTTTTATAAATCCTGCTTTGCTGAGGTCACCTTTTGGTGGGCATTCTCATGGAAAAACGTTTTCACATTTTTTTTCCCACTCAGGTCTTCCCACAAACCTTTTCCCCAGACTTCCTTGTCCCCAACCTTTCAATCATGCTCCTTCCATGTTCCCGGCCCCCCAGCCAGACCTTTGTCAACAGCTCATGAATTGGCAGATAGTCACACGTCTGGCCGTCTCTCCTTCCAGGCACGGTGCACAACCAGGTGCCCACTGAGGTTTCCCTTCACCACTCTCCTTCAGGGGTGCCCCAGAAAGGGGCTGTCATGCTACAGCCGTCCAACTTGAGGTGGTGCCTGCGAATCATGCATAAGCATCTGAGAACCAGGCCCAGGTCCTCTCTTCTGTCCGCTGATCATAGGACACTCTCTGAAGCCATCATGCAGGCTTTAACGTTTCTCTGTCTGGGAGAGAGAAGGCAAGGTAGCAGGAGTGGGGACCGTGGGCACTTGGGCCACTTTGTGGAATTTGTGCCTTCAGGGTCTGCTCAGACCTAATCACATATACACCAGTTCCAGTTGATGATGGAGTACTGCTGTGCACGCCCAGCTTTGTGGCTTGGTGGGTCAGATAACACCCAGGTCATGATGGGCAGCTCAGGTCATATGGTGACTTGATGGCCCCTGGTTCAGTGTTCTGTCTGTGCTAAGGCTCAGCACTAGGCCAAGAGCTGTTTCTCAGAAGGAGAGCAGAAGGAGAAGATGGTGGGGCCCTGCTCCCAAATCTTGGGAGCCTGAGCCGTGATTCACCTATGGGGCCTGCCGCAGGCTCCATGCAGTGTCCCTGTCTGCCGTTGACACCTCAGCACCACTGGATCTGCTGGGTCTTATGGCCCAAGTGGCAGAGAGTCAGCTGCAGAGCCTCCTCCTGCTCTGGACCCCACTCAGAGCCAACAGATTTATTGGTTACTTGGTAAAAGGGCTAATATCACCAAATGAGGACTATGTTGTCTCCAAAATCCAAAGAGGCCTACTAGGCATTGTGGCTCCTTTTTGGTTATAGGAGGGGCCTGATTTAACAATTTATCCTTCACCTTAGAATTGCTGTCTTGACATGCCCCCACAAAACTGGATCCCCTAGAAATCTCCCTGAGGTAGAAGGCCCCTGAATTTGAGTTGGATTGACTTCCCAGCCCCTGACACACAAATGTCTGACTAGTAGGTCTACTGTCATTGCTACTTCCTGCTTACTAGGTTCAGTCACAGCATCATGTCATCCATGTAGTGGATTCATGTGATGCCTGGTGGAAGGGAAAGGTAACCAGGATCCTTGTGAACTAAATTATGATGTTGAAGGGAGGGTTGCTCTGCCCCTGAGGTACGGCTGTGAGGCTATGAGGTAGGGCTTGCTAAGTGAAAGCACACAGCTCCCGATGGACTTTACTAACAGGTGTCAGACAAGAACACTTGCCAGATCAGCAACTGCCTGCAGGAGATGTGCTAATTTGCTTAAGCAACGAAACCCTTTCTGGTAAAGCAGCTGCAATTGGAGTCACCGCCTGGTTGTTTATGATAATCCACTGTCATTTTCTAAGATCCATCTATTCTCTGCATAGGCAAATAGGTAAGTTGAATGGATGAGGGCATGGTGGGAATCACCACCCCTGCCTCCTTTGGATCCTTAATGGTGGCACTCATCTCTGCAGTTCCTCCAGGAATGCAGTATTCCTTTCACTTTACGTGTTCGTAGGTAGAGGCAGTTCTAGTGGCCTCCACTTGGCCTTTTCCACCGTAATAGCCCTCACTCCACAGGTCAGGAAACCAGTATGAGGATTCTGCCAGCTGCTGGGCCTGTCTATTCCAATTTTGCATCTGGAATTGGGAAAATAACCACAGGATGGGTTCAGGGACCTGCTGGGCCCACCAGGAGATGGACCTGACCTAAAATTCCATTGGTCACCTGACCTCCATAAGCCCTGACTCTGACTAGTGGACCATGGTGATATTCTGGGTCTCCAGCAGGGCCCACAAAATGTCTGCTTATTTCCTTTTCCTCACTGCACAGTTACTCTGGTAAAAGGCCCTGAGAGAATTTTTTTTTTTCCTCAGGCCAGGTTTTGTCCGGGCTGGAGTGCAATGGCATAATCTGGGCTCACTGCAACTTCCACCTCTCAAGCTATCCTCCCACCTTAACCTCCTGAGTAGCTGGGACTACAGGTACACACCACTGCATCCAGCTAATTTTTGTATTTTTAGTAGAGACAGGGTTTCACCATGTTGCCGAGGCTCGCCTTGAACTCCTGGGCTCAAGCAATCCTCCCACCTCAGCCTCCCCAAGTGCTGGGATTCCAGGCATGAGTCACTGTCCCCAGCTGAGAAGCATTAATTGTATAAAATGTTGGTAGGTACTGGGGGTCCTTCCTCAAAGGGACCTACCCTTCCTTTCACTCTAGGGGTGCTGAGTCCGTCAGCTGGCTCAGGTATAGGAATTGAGGGGCATAGCCCTCGTTTCTGTGATTCAGGTTAGACTTTTGTTCACTTGACCTGGAACGTTTCTGTTTATGCACGTACTTGGAAGAATTGAGTAGCTGCCCTATCTGTTGCCCTTGTAGGAACACCATAATCAACTAGCCCTTGTCACAGTTCTGTGTGAGTCAGACCCTGTCCCTGCCTTGGGTCTGCTGTTCATTACGGTGGCTGTGCCTTCCCTCCCTTTGGTGGGTGAGGGCTGCCACTTGGCCCCTGCCACCCTGGCATTCAGTGGCACCCACTGCATTTACATTTCCCAGTTCACTGACCACAGTTCCCACATAAGTCTGGCCTACAAAGAAGAGCAATCACAGAGCTCCTCAAGGAGTCGGCGCCCCTCAAAATCATGCTGCTCAGTTGGGGGGACAGATGTGTCTTCCAGACCCTCCCAGGGTGAGCAAGTGGATCTGCCATGGCAAGTCCACTCTTGCATTCCAGTCTCCCCGCACCTTTGATTCTCTGTGGGCTCTACCCGCCACCTCACTCTGCAGGAGCCCCAGCAGGGCAGCGGCTGTTTGCTCAGCATCCTCTAAGAACAAGGCAGCCTACAGAAAGCACCAGATGGAATCCCTCCCCTGGATCTGGTTCGCTGGAGAAGATGTCGACCTTGGTGCTCAGAGATGCTGCATAACTTGCTGTGCACGCCCAGGTGGGTGTGGAGCCCGGTCTGCCCCTTCCTCTCGGCCAGGCTTCCTCCCGCCTCCACCCTGCAGTGCCAGCTTTGTGTCCCCAGTACATCTGCAGCCACCAGTAGGATCTTCCTTAAGTGGGAATCTCCTGTTGGGGGCTCCCACTGCCATCAGGACATGGCCCAGGCTCCTTAGAGAGGCACATGAGGTGCCTCCTGCGCCCTCCTCCAGCCCTCCCTCCCTGGCAAGGTGACCATGCGGCAGCTGCAAAGGACTCGGCAGGTATTTTCCAGCTCGAGGCTGACGCCCAGTCGAGCCCCCACCTAGAACCTCCCCAACCTGTGCCCACTGGGTGTGCTCCCAGAAATCTCCTCCAGGAAGGCTTCCCTGAACAACCCTCTGCTCCTATGCCAGCTCTGGGCCCTTGCACGTTTGCCTTTCCGCATCGCACTGAGCTAACAGAGGGCCAGGGCGAAAGCACGCTATTGATTCAACCTTCAGCAAACACTGGGCACTAACTATGCACTTGTATTAGTCAGCTCGGGCTGCCGTAATGAAAAACCACTGACTGGTGGCGTAGGCAACAAAGTGTTTTCTCACGGTCTGGATACTGGAAGTCCCAGGTCCAGGCGTCAGCAGGGCTGGTTTCTTCGGGGGCCTCTCTCCTTGGCTTGCGACCTCCTCTCTTGGTTGTCCTTCTGTGCACGTGGCCCCTGGGATCTCCTTGTATGTCCACATCCACTTCTCTTAAAAGGACACCAGTCAGGTTGGGTTAGGGTTCGCCCTAATGCCCAATTTTAATTTAATGCCCTCTGTAAAGGTCCTGTCTCCAAATGTAGTCACATTCTGAGATCCTGCACCACATGAATTGGGGGGTGTTGTGGGGGGGACACAATGCAGCCCACCACAGTAGGAAATATGCACAGGGGTCATGTGACAGGCTCAGTCCCTGCTCTTACTAGTAGCCCAGAAAGCTGCAGACTTTGAACATGAGGTTCACGTGGGGCCCAGGTGAGCGACTGCCAGGCCTGGGTCCCTTCCCCGCTGACCAGCGGCAACCTCATGTTCATCCTGATCCTTCCTCCTCTCTATCCTCCCTCCCTGCTGAGACTTGCCTGCACCAGTGCCCCCACATGAGGCCCGTGCGTGTCAGTGCTCCTGCGCAAGAAGGTTCGTGCACATCACCCCCGCACCTGCATCCTCACGGGATGTAAAGGCGTGATGGTTCATTCTGTGTCAACTTCACCAGGCCATAACGTGCCCAGATACTTGTTTAGATATTATTTTGGGTTCATGAGGGTGTCTCTAGATGAGATTAGCATTTGAATTGAATTTGAATTGCTAGACCCCATAAAGCAGAGGGCCCTCCCCAACATGAGTGGTCCCATCCAATACACTGAAGGCCTGAACATAACTAAAGGCAGCCTGTCCCTCCAGCAAACCAAAATCGAGGTCAAGATTCCATCCGGTGGGTTTCTATAGGGTGCCTTGCTCTTAGAAGATGCTGAGCAAATGGCAGCCGCTGTGCTGGGGCTCCTGCAGAGTAGGGTGGGGGTGAGGTGCACAGAGACTCCTGCTCCAGCAGAGGATGACAGAGCCCACCCGCTTCCATTGGCAGCATCTGTGTGGGTCCATCCTCTGGGCTTTTATTCACATTGTTCTCCCCCACCAAAAACCTGCTCTAGCTTTAAAGCTCTGCCACAGTGCCCAACCTGCCCCCTCCCTGCCCCAGGAAGTCTCCCAAGGACTCGGGCCCGCCACAATCTGCACCTTCCACTAACCCCTGGGACGTGTACCCACTGCCATAGATTGTTTCATGCATCAGGACGACTCATTCAGAGCAGGCACCGGGAGAGAGATGAACGGGACACCTGTGGGAAACAAGCAGCAGGTCCCTGCAGTCTTGAGCCTGGTAACGACAGCCCAACCTGGCTTTCCCAAAGCTGTGCTTTGATGATGCCTGGGCTCATGTGTCCAGCCAGCCATCCCTTGAACAAATACCAAGCACCAGACCCTGGGCTGGGCACTGGGACAAGACAGACAGTGGCTGGCAACTGAGGCACTGAAGAGTGCGGCTTTAATTGTGACAGGGCCTGCAAGAGTGTCCAACAGTCTCATAGCGTGTGCTTCATGCCATCAACACCTGTGAGCCCCGCAGCGTTGAAAACCTGAATTCTCCCCAAACATCTGCCCCCCATCTCCTCTCACCTTCTACTTCACCAGGACCTTCAAGCAGCAACTCCCTCGATTTCTCACCCCCAAACCTTCCAGCCTGCACCTGCACCCACCTATTCCTTTATCCCTCCTGATACAGTGAAAGAAGTCCACCTCCTTCCAAGGCCAGCCCCTTCATCTGTGAGCAGATGCTGCCCGTTCCATGTCCACAGGGACCTCACGTTCAGAAAATCCTGTCTCCTGCATCTTTCACCTCTCCCTCCCTGCTGCCTCCTTTCCCCATAGGCTCAAGCCTCACCTATCCTAAAAGAAAAAGAAAGTGCCCCAATGCCAGATACCTTGTTATCCATTATTTAGCTAAGTTATCTTCAAACATTTTGTCTACATCTCCCCAAAGAATATTGAAAAAAATCTATCAACCCATCAAATTGATTTCTAAATGTTTTCATCTCATCTTAACTATTTATAGATGCACATCAACAAATAGCTGAGATGCTTTAAAGTAGAATAATTACATCACTCCCTCAATGACTTTAATAGCATTCAAATACAGAAAAGTGTAGTACCCACCATTATCCATTTTGAAATGGAACATGCTTTCTTTTAATGTTTGGAAATAGAGCTGGCCCTCGAACAACACAAGTTTGAACTTCAAGGAGCCACTTATATGGATTTTTTTCAATCAAACATAGACCAAAAATGCAGTATTTGCAGGATATGCCCAAATATACTTAGGGAAAGCTATATTCTTACTTTTTCTTTTAAAACCTGCATTTTCATGTCCCTTCACTCAGAATGTTACCCTAAGGTAGTATGTTTATACTTGAAATTCTAGAGAATATGATTTCACATACAGAACTAAATTAAACTATATAACAAAAAGATGCCTGGAAAAATCTGAATATTTGGAAATTGAAAAGCACTTTTATGAGTAACCTGTAGGTCAAAGAAGACATTAAAAAGCAGATTGGAAATATGTCGAGCTGAAAGATGAAGAAAATACAATATTTGGAAATTTTTGAGATGCAGCTAAAGCAGTGCTTGAGGGAAATGTAGAGCTTCATGCTGTGTTAGAAGAGAAGGGAGATTGAAGACTGAAGATCTAAGTTCCCACCATAAGAAACTAGAAAAGAGCAAGAGAAGGCAAAGAAAGGAGAAAACAATAGCTGGAAAAGCAGAAGCAATGGAACTGAAAATTGTCAAAACAGTAGAAAATCAATAAAACCAAAAGCTGGATCCTTAAAACTGTCAATCAAGTTGCTAACTCTCCAGCTAGAAAAAACCCCACACTTTATGGATATCAGCACGGACAGACGGGACATCACTACAAGTCCTACAAACATTAAAAGGGAGATAAAGAAAAATTATGACTAACTTTATGCCAAAAGTGTTGATAACTTAGATGAAATTATTTCTGTGAAAGACATGAATTATTAAAATGGACACAAGAAGAAACAGAAAATCCAAATAGCCCTATATGTATTAAAGAAGTTGAAGCTGGGTTCAGCACTTCATACCTGTAATCCCAGCACTTTGGGAGGCTGAGATGGGAGGATTACTTGAACCTAGGAGTTCAAGACCAGCCTGGGCAACAGAGCAAGACCCCATCTCTACAAAAAGATAAAACAATCAGCCGAGGTGGTGGCTCATACCTATAGTCCCAGCTCCTCAGGAGGCTGACGTGAGAGGATTGCCTTAGCCTGGGAGGTTGAGGCTGTAGTAAGCCATGATTGTGCCACTGCACTCTAGCCTGGGCAACAGAGCTAGGTCCTGTCTCTTAAAAAAAGAAAAGAAATTGTCTTCCCACAAAGAGAATTCCAGGCCTCAATCATCAATCTTACCTTTCTCTAAAGCATGACTCACCCAGCAGCTGGAGTGATCTTTCTGGAGTGCAGATCTGTCCTGCCGTTCCTCTACCTGAAATTCTTCAGTGGCTTCCTCCCCAAGATGGCATTCGAGGCAACTGATGATCCAGCTGCTGCCTCTTGACGCCCTCATCTCTAACCACCATCCTTCCCCACTCTGTGCCCCTCACTCACACCCACACATGCTGCACGCTACTGCAGATTCAAGGCAGTAAGTTTGCTGGGCATTTGTTCAGAAAAGTTTCCAAGAAGTAACATTTAAGCAGCACCTCAAGCGCTGAGTTGGGTGAGCCAGAGGAAGAAGAGGTGGAAGAGCTCCCTGCAGAGCTAACTGCACGTCTAACCTCCTTCCAGAGGTGAGAAAGTCCCCACACGGGATGATCCAGCCCCGCAGCGCTCTGGGGGCAGTACCTCCTCTCCCCGCCAGGGGGCATTTGGGAATATGTGGGAGCGTGAGTTGTCAGTCACTAGGGGATGCCACTGACGTTTAGTGGGCCCAAGTGTCTGACATGCAGCAGTGCCCGGAACAGGCCCCACAGTGAAGAAGTGCCCTGTTCGTTCGGGTTCGCCTCTGGAAGGAAGTTCGATGTGCAGTTAGCTCTGCCGGTAGCTCCTCCACCTGCCCCCCACCTCGCACCTGCCCCCCACCCCCCACCCCCCACCAGCATTTGACCTCTGCTTTTCTCGAAAACTTTTCTGAACTAAATGTCCAAGAAACTTGCTGCATTGAATTTGCCTCCCCCACCCCCATCTGTTCTTAAATAGAAGTCAAGTTAAATTCCAGGAGGAGAGACTTTTAACTTGACTATACTCTGGAAAAGCACTAAGAAGGAGGGGAGAGGAAATGGTAATGTTTACTCTGTAACCAAGGCATCCTCCCCACTCCTGAGAGAGGCTTTCGCCTGCTCTTGGTGTTCCTGAGCTGTACGTGGTTTCCCTGGAGCTGCTGGCTCACACCTGGGCCTGCACTGTTGCAGCAGCTTCTCGACGCCCGCTCGCCTCTCCCCTTCCCGCCTCCCCCTTCCCCAACCCCATTCATCTTTGCTTTTTGTTATTTTAGCCCATCTTCCGTAGGAAGCTCCAGCACTCGCCAGACTCTGCCCCACCCTGCTCCCAGGCTGGGAGCACATCTACCTGAGGACCCTCAGCCCTGCTCCCCAGGAAGGTCCTTGGGAAGAAAGGGGAGACTGCACTTCAACCAAGGAAAGGGCAGGAACTGTCCTGGAGCTTGCCCCATCTGTGTTTGCCAGGACACGCGGCAAAGAAGCACTTAGCCTCCGTCTTGGTATCTTTTTAAAAATTTTTTGCATTAGTAATTACGGGTTGTGGTGTTACTGAAATCTGAAAAACTCAAGAAGTCCCCCTGCGCTGTTGTGGCTGATTCTTTGCTTTTTTAAATGTACGGCTGAGTCTAAAGACTTGTCAGTCAAGGCAGGAAGATTAGCCTCACCCATGTGAAGGGAAAATTGGGAAGAAAAAAAAAAGCCTTGTCTGAACTTGAAAATAAAAATGCTGATGTGGTTTTTATTCCAGAAACATATCTTACTGATTAGGAGCATGGAGCGCCACTGGCTCCTGGGTGGGCCAGCTGTACTTGGCCTCCCCACTCTGCCGGGCCAGGCTGGCCGCCCGCAGGATGTCAGAGGCAGCGGGCCAGTGGGATCTTTGCTGATGGGTGTGGCGTATGCACACGTGCACACACAGGCACTCAGATGGTGCCTTCGGTCAGCACATTCACCTTCAGGCAGGGGACAGAAGGCAAGTCCCTGTGGAAGCAGCGTGGACCCGGAGTCAGACCGGGTTGGGTTTAAACCCAGAGCTGTCACTGGGCAAGTGACAAATGCTTTGAGCCTTTGTTTCATGTTCTGTAAGACAGGGATCATGGCACCTACTTTGTTGAGATCGATGGGATAATGCATGCACAGCCCACAGCCCAGCTGACACATGATAGACGCTCCATTAAAGGCCACCATTCCAGGGGCTAGTGTGGTGCGTGGCCAGACCGAGACCCTCTCCACTGCCCCCCTACCCACAACTACCCCCTGCCATCTGAGGCCGGCTTCGGCCAGGTAGCCTTTCCCTCTCTGGGTTCTCTGCCCTGAGTTTGGGCTCCAGGAGAGGCCTTAGTCTTGGTGGACCTCAGTGTCCGTGACTGTGAAATGGAGCTGACACCTCTGCAGCTTCAACCACACAGGGCTTGTGGCTTGGCGTGGCCACAGACGTCTGCCAGGCAGGCGGCCTTCGCCAAGAGCTGGAATCCTCCCGGCCCAGCCCGGCTGGCATTCTCTCCAGTTTCATTGGGTTGGGTTCCAGAGCGATGGCAGCGATTGATAATGCTGTAATTGGAGTGATTTGGGTATTTTCCGAGGTGCTACCGCGATGACTCATGCTGGGCAAGCCGAGGGCCCGCACTATCCAGCCAGAGTCGGTTACAGACCCTCAGCTAGCTCACGGGCTCCAGGGCACGGGTGTCTGTATGTGAGGCCTGGAGTCACCGAGACCCCACACTCGGGAGATACTCGCGTGGAGCGTTTGCTCACAGCGGCCTGCGGGGATGGGGCTTACTCCGAGGCATTCAGCTGGCACCGAGAGCTGGCACTGAGAGCGTTTCCAGCTGCAATCTGTTCCCAGCAATTAATAACTGTAAATAACAAGTCCGCTCCTCCGCCTGGCTCCCCGCTACTCTCCGCTTCCCTCCCAGCCCCTCAGCTGCTCCCCTTCGCGTGCCCACCCTCCCTCTCCTCCCCCTCTTTCCTTCCGTCGTCAGGGGTACCTGCCCTCCCTTCTCCAGGTCCCTCTGACCACACGCAGTTATCTTCCCGCAGGCCGGCCGGGGGACAAGCTCTGGCGCGGGGGCAGACGGGTGCTGGGGAGGTGGAGACAGCGCGCTCCCGAGCCCTCGGCCACACCCCCTGCCCCGTGCAGGGCCAGGCTCCACGGCGGCGGCGTGTGCTTCGGCTTGGACCAGGGAGACCCGCAGCCCCCACAGTGGCCAGGGAGGACGGTCCGCACCTTCCACGACTTCCCGCCGCCCGCGTGGCTGCAGCGCCGTGGCCCGGGGACGCGAGGCCACAGCCCGGGAGCGAGGAGCGTGGAGGACCGGCTTGCGTGTGCCCCGCAAAGGGGGCCCTTCCAAGGCGGGCTCCCCTTCCTGCCTCTCCTGTAACCGCAGGGCGCAGGAGGACTCCAGGCCCGCAGCGGCCGCCCCATGCCCCATGCCCCAGCCAGGTCCTACAGCACGGGAGGGACCCCCGCAGGCGCGGGGCCAGACGGATGAGCAGGCGGCGGACTGCGAGGGCCCAGAGGAAGCCGGCGGCGCTGGGTCAGGGAACCCGCTGTTCACAGGGTCGGGAGCCCAAGCGCCCCTACTGCGGAGGGCGGGGTTGCAGCCCGGCCTCCCGGATTCTAGCAGTGGGGCCTGGGGCGAGGGGCTTCCGTTTCCTTCTCTATGAAGTGAGGCTGAGCGACTGCGTCCCGGGGCTGCAGTGAAGGTTCTGGAGAACCGCCCTGGCAGCTGAGGCCGCGTGTGTCCAGCGCCGATCCTGCACTGCCCTCTGCGGGATGCCCCGGCCCCGGCCTCGGCCCCCAGCCCCTCCGCCGCCCGGCCCCGCCACCATCTCCACCCTGCGCGCCCCGGCCGCTCTCGCGTGGGTCTCGAAGATTCTCCCGCGCTCAGGGGTGTCCCGCAGCCCCAGGCCCTCAGCCCTCGGTGCCCCTTTCTCCACGACGACCATGAGGCGGACCCTCCCCAGTGCCCTCCAGAGCTGCGGCGAGTCGCATTTCACAGAGAGGGAAGCTGAGGCATGGATAGCGGCTTCCCGACCCTCGCTCAGTCTCTCCCAAGCAGGGCACAGCCTGAAGGCGTCCTGCCAAGCGCCAAGCGCAGCCTCCCCGCCCAGCGCACCCCTGCCCTGCACGCACCCTCGGCCCCGGGCCCTCTCCGCACCCCCACGCAGTCTCCTCCCGGGTTAAATCTATCCACTCCCGCGTTCCTTGGCAGCCGTGACCGCGGCCCCCAAGCCCTCGCGCCTTCGCCCACTCTGCTGTGGCCTCCCCTGCGCGCCTGTCCCCTACCGGTCCTCTCCCTGTCCCCTGTTCCAGCTGTGGAAACAGCAGCACTGGAAGCCCCTGCCCCAGACCCACCGCCCACCTCCGGCCGTGCTGGCTGCCAGCCGAGCCCCTTGGGTCTCTGGACCCCCCTTCACTCCACAGCCGCGCGCAGCAGGTGCCCAGGAGCTGTGACTTCACCCATCTGAAAATCCCGGTTCTGCCGCCCTTCCCTCCAGCTGCCCTGTGTGTCTCTCTTTTTGAAAGTAAATCCCCTCAAGTGCCACCCACTTGGGTCTCCCATTGGGATCCCCCTTCTCCCACCCCATGGCCCCTCCAGTGTCCCTCAGTCTGGTTGCGACTCCTCCCCTGCCTTCCTGCTGGGTTCCCTGCTCTCCCTGCTGGCTGCTTCACCCCTGTGCTCTCCACAGGGCTTCTCTCTTCTACACTCCCTGGAAACCCATTCAGTTCTTCAGACACCAGTAATTCTCCCATGACCCCCAACTATGTGGAGGCTGGACGTTGCCCTGTGCTCCAGACTCCTACATCCAACTCCAGGCCACCCCGATGGCTCACCTGGCATCCACCCCAGCCCAGACCTGCCCCTGCCCAAAACTTCCCAAACTCAGAAAATGACAACTCCTTTCTTTCCGTTGCTCCCCACGAAAACTTTAGACTTGTCCCTGACCCCCTCTTTCTCTCCAATCTCACGTTTACTCCATCAGAAAATCCCACAGCTGTACCTTCCAGACATGGCCAGAATCCCGCCTCCCAGGCGAAGCCACTGAGGGCTGCCTTTGCTCTTTCTGGTGGTCACAGCTGTGCCTTCCCTGGGCTCCCTGCCCCTGGTGTGGCCACCCTAAGTCCTCACCCATCATCCTTTCTGACCTAAGTCAAATCATGTCATTCTTCTGCCAAAACCCTCTGAAGACTCTCCCCTCACTCAGCACATGGCCCAGTGTTCCTGGAGCCTGCGGGAGGGTACTGCCTCGGCTTCCCCTTCTGCAGCTGTGGCCACGGAGGTGTTCCTCACTCAGGCCCGGCTTCCTCCTGCTTCAGGCCATGGCACCAGAAGCTTCCTTCACCCAGACATTCTGCCCTCAGACATCTGCCCCCTCAGTCCCGCACTTCCTCCCAGTCTCTGCTAAAATATCCCCTTCTCCATGAAATTGCACCTGCATCCTCCTACCTGCAGTGGCCCATCTCCCTTTCTCTGTTTCCTGGTTGTCTGGGATTTGCAGCCATCTGGCTGGCCCAGGGTCTATTACATGCACAGTATGGCTCACAAGGTAACATGTGGGCCCCTCTGCTCACACTGCATCCCTGTGCCTTGGGCAGCCCTGGCACATGGCAGATGCCCAGCAAACATCTGCTGAGCGAACAACACATGGACAGCCCCTTGCTCCTTTCTCAGAGGCAGGAGTTGCCACAAGGTGGTCCCAGGGGCAAGTCCTCTTCTGTCCCGGGCACTCCAGCCTTCCACTCCCACTGCCTTTCATCCAGGGCCAGAGCGGGTGGTCCTGACCTCCGTGCCCTGGATGGCCAGAGGGTCAGCATCAAAGCCGGATTAGCTCCCCAGCTTAGCCCTGGCTGCCACATTCTTGTGACAGTTGTAGAACTGGAGAGCATCGGCAGGCCCAGTCTCAGCCTTGGACTCAGAGCTCTGAGAGTCCCTGCTACCACACATGCTCACACGCACACATGCTCACACTCACACATGCACTTGCACACACACACACACACACTCACTTGCTGGTGCTACCACCAGTTATGGAGCCAGAGGTCCTCAACTTTGCTACCAACTCCTTGCAGCCTGGCAGGAGACTGAACCCTGGGCGGGCCCTTCCTGTCAAAACCTTCTTGTGTAGCATCTCATCTACAGGAAGGAGATACCTTCCTGCAAGGGAGAGGCAACAGGGTTTGCACCCCCTGCTGCCCACTCCAAGGGCAGGGCTGGCTCCACTATGCCTGCTCAGCCATGGTGAGGGAGAGTTCCTCCTTCTGGACAAGCACCAGCTTCTCTCAAATAGGAAGTCTATGAGCAACCCTACTGGTCACCATGTAGACCAAACAAGGTAACCGTGGAAATGCTGAAAGCATAGTGGCTCTCAGGGATCAGGTGGTATTGACCGGAGCTGTAGTTAGCATAATTCCCGGCTTGGCTTGATGCAGCCTGAATCACAATCAGCCCCTCAACTGGCTCTTATTTTCTCTTATTTTATTTTGCCCCTACCTGGGGAAATTTGTTCTCCCCTTCTTCCTGGCATGTGGCACCTTGGACCTTTCTTGCTGGGTCGCCAGTCTCTTTCTCCAGTTCAAAGGGAAACTGCTCTCTGAACAACAATCAGAACCATGAGCTAGGGTTCCAGGCTCTCTCCGCGCTGGCACCGCACAGATAGTGAGCACCAGCCTCTTCGGTCTGCAAGAGTAGAGCCCCGGCATCCCACCAGGAGGTTGCGTCTGGCTTGCTTGCCCCTGTCCAGGTGCCCTGGCCAGCCCAGGTACCTAGTAACCTGTGTCAAATCACATTTCATTCTCTTTCTGTAAAAATTACTGTCTGCAGTTTTCCCCATCACCGCTACCACCAATCCATTATCCCTTGGATAGCTGCAGGGAGAAGCTGTAGTCAGGAGAGGACTGGCAGCTGAATGGTTTTGTGTGGGGGTCACACACCCTGCAAGCAGGAGGTGACCAATACTTGATTTAAAAAGAGAGCGTACTTCTGCTTCTGGCCAAAATGGAGTAACAGGTGCTTTACACCACCTGCAACAACCGAAAGAATCAGACAGAATAGATGAAACAGTGGTTTCCAAGACCCGGCGTCAGGTAGAATGAAATGCAGTGATCCCAGGGAGAAAGGAAACAAGCAAGGCGAGCCCTTCAATTGCCCCAGACTTCTGCCTTGAGAGAGTCCCCCGGCCATGGTGCAGGCAGGGGGAAGCCAGACAGATCCCAGAAGACTCCCAAGTTGCAGAGGTGGGGCTGAGAGTCCAGGAAGACCAAGGTAGCTGCTTAACCAAGGAGAGTTAAGCAGGGAGGGAAGTGAGAGATGTGTAGAGGGTCCCCTTCAAGTGTCCCCCAGAATATAGATCACTGCAAAGATGGGAGGAAAATGATTGAGGCTTGTGGAGAGAATCATTCTAAAGGATTAAAGAGAGCAATGCCTGGTGCTTACACAGGCCCAGGAATAATGTCTATTTCACCAGCCAGACTGGAGCAATCCGTAATTCTGGTGGGAGCATTTGATATATTTGTGGCTGGGGTTGGAAAGGGGTGGGTTGAGTAAGAAAGGACTTGCCTCAGAAGTGGAGAATAAAATTAATCCTAGACTGACTACCTATCCAGACCTGCCTAATAAATATATCATGAAGAATTAAACTAATTCCAAGTAACTTAACTGCATCCCAGAACAAAGCATATTAAAGCAAAGTTATCCACTGTTTTACCAAATGTCAAATATCCAATCAGAGATTATGAGACATACAAAGAAGCAGGAAACATTATTAACACTGACATAATGAGGAAATGATTAAGCAATGGAAACCAACCCATGATTAACACAGATGTTACAATTAGCAAAGAAGGACATTAAAATAGTTACATGGGCGCAATGGTTCACGCCTATAATCCCAGCACTTTGGGAGGCCGAGGCAGGTGGATCACTTGAGGTCAGGAGTTTGAGACCAGCCTGGCCAACACGGTGAAACCCTGTCTCTACTAAAAATAAAATACACAAATTAACCAGGTGAGGTGGCACACACTGTAACCCCAGCTATCTGAGGCAGGAGAATCACTTGAGCCCTGGAGACAGAGGTTGCAGTGAGTGGAGATCACGCAACTGCACTCCAGCCTGGGTGACAGAACGATACTCTGTCTCAAAAAAAAAAAAAAAAAAAAAAAAGTTGATCATGTTACCATTGACACTTCTACCTAGTTTGTGAAATATGTTTCAAAGCCAAAGGCTAAATAATGACATTTTAAAACACAAAAGTAGGGGGGAAATGTATTGGCAACATATTTGCTCTATAAAAAAAAAGTTAAAGTACTCCTTGCAGAGAAAAATACCAGATGGAAATACAGATCTACACAATGAATGAAGAACATTGAAAATGGCACATCCATGGGTAAGTATGTAAGATTTAAAAAATTTTTAAATTCTCCTTAAAAGATAGTTGAAAGGAATGCTTAAATAAATGGAAAGATGTCCCGTATTCGTGGATTGGAAGACTTAATATTGTTAACATGGCAATACTGCACAAAGTAATCAATAGATTCAAAACTGTAGCTATCAAAATTTCAATGGCCTTTTTGCAGAAATAGAAAAAGCCAATCCCCAAATTCATATGTAATTGCAAGGGGTCCCAAATAGCCAAGAAATCTTGAAAAAGAACAAATTTGGAGGAGTCACACTTCCTGATTTCATAACTAACTACAAGGTGATAGATTTAAACCTAACTATATCCACAATCACATTAAATGCAAATAGTCTAAACACCCCTGTCTTAGGCCCCTCAGGCTGCTATAACAAAATATGTTAGGCTGAGTAATTTATAACCAGCGGAATGTATTGCTCACCGTTCTGGAGGCTGGGAAGTCCAAGATCGAGATGTCAGCAGATTGGGTGTCTGGTGAGGATTGCTGTTTCAAAGATGGCACCTTCTAGCTGTGTTCCCACTGGTGGAAGGGACAAACACCATGAGATTAAAAGTCAAAGGATGGATGAGAGAGATCCAAGATGGCCGATTAACAACAGCTCAGGATTGTAGCTCCCAGTGAAAGCGCAGAGAGCGAGTGGATGCCGCACTTTCAGACAAATTTTTGTTGCCCACAGACTAGGAGATTCCCAGCGGAGGAGCCACACGGGTCGCCAGTGCGACTTTTTTGGCCGGCGCGGCTATTTTGCCGGCGCCCCAGCACGGCGCTTCTTGGCGCGGAGCATACGGGACGACTCCGGCTCGGCTGGTCCCGTCCCCACAAGGAGAACAGCAATTGGAAGCGCTGAGGACTGAGAGTTTCACAGTAAGCACAGCTGAACCGGGAAGGTCCAGCTGTGCAGGGAAGGGGCGTCCGCCAAAGGAAAACTAAGAA